>JAVQJF010106916.1:0-33247 GCA_036023855.1 Gadopsis marmoratus
TCTCTAAGTGGAAGATTCTTTCCTTTTTATCAATGTTCCCAGCCCTCTATGACAAAGCTGTGCACCTTTTCTTCTAATCTCTCCACATTTATTACAAATTCAATGTCCTTATGGCTTCACTTTCAGTCTCTTCCACCAAACAGTTGAGTAGAGGCCAGACAGCAGCTGCTCTGGCTACATGAGAATATTTGTTTGGGTTGTCAAGGGGGATTTTCTCAACTATGAATGTTTCACTGCAGAATATGATAATGTTTGTATGAGACACTGCTATATGCAGCTATTGTCCCTTTATGATGGAGGAAGTAGTTGTGTGTCTAGTAGTTGCATCCTTTAGCCAGCAGGTGGCAGACTGATTATCTGAACAAGCAACCCTTTGACCTTTATCCCCTATCAATATTATAATGTTGGGCTTTTCAAGATGAACTGTAAAGCAAAGTATATATATATATATATTTCATGCTTCAGAAAAGCTTTGAGCTCCTTCATTTTATTTCTCAAACATTATTTGCAAGAAAACATCATTATGAAAGGTAGAGCTAAAAGCTGGGATAGAAATAAATGGGAGAAACTGATAATATCAAAAACCTGGGATCCTGAGGTCGGATTTTTCTATTACCAATGCTCTAATTTAGTCCTCTTATGAGGTGAATGTGTAACTGTATGTACTATGTTCCCCCAATGTTTGTCTACTTTCAGAACCACACAACCGAGGTCTGATTAATGTGTGTGGGCTGGGAAGGATAATGTCATTGGTGACGAAGCACGAATATAAAGTTTAAGACTCAATGCAAATTATTCTGTGTTTTATTGGACATTCCACAGCGGATCATGGTTCAGAGAGTTTCTGCTCCTCAGTGGAAGATCACCAAAGCATGACACCAAAGAAAAGGGTCAGAGTGATTCAGTAACATCTATGGTGTCTTTCTTTCCAGCACAAGTTGACGGTACGTACACCAATCCGACAAAACCAACCGACTTACAAGTTATGGAGTGATTTATTCCAGGATGCAGGTTGGATGCACTATGCTTCCTGGTGAGGACACACACTTTTTTTTAATAGCAAAATCAAGAGATCAAACAAACCAGCAGGAAGAGGAAAAGAAGAAAAACAGTGTGGTCAAATTCCATGGCTGCCATAAGCGGGGAAACTCCTTCACTATCCTATTGGAATTTCACAATTCCCACATTCCTCTTTGTTAAAGGGGACATTGACACAATGATGACACATCATTAGAAAACTAAGAACAAGTTGAACGTGAGCAGAATGTGTACAAAAGATGAATGAAGGTGTAAATCAGAACTGTCGTCTGCTGTTTGTATCAAATTCAAGATGAACCTACCATCAAATATAGATCAAATAAAACCTTTCAGGTTAAGTTTAGTTTTAAATTTTCTTTAAAAACCTGTTGCCAGGCAGGTTACACATTCTCAAATCTAATGGGAGAATGCTATAATAAACTAGAAAATCCCATGGACATAATTAAAGTATATACACAATTACTTTGGCTGGACCACACAATGAGAGGTAGCCCCAGAAAGAAAAGGGGGGAGGGACGTGTAAAACTTTATTTATATAGCACTTTTTATGACATAGGTTACAGAGCGCTTTACAACACATCAATACACATAATAGCAAAAACAAACATAAAATGCAAACAGAAGTGAGAAAAATAAATAAATGCATATACATAAGTAAAAACCCACCACCACCCAGAACAGACCCCGAAGAATATAAATATAAAAACGTGTCTTTTACTCGTTTGAAAGAGTCAACAGACTCAGCTGATGTAATGTAAGAGGGGAGGCTGTTCCAGAGTCAGTGAACAGTCGCCTTTGGCTGTGAGTTGTACTGTTGTACAGCCAACAGGCTGAAGTGGCCCCTCAGTGGTTTAAAGGTTTAGCAGCTCAGAAGCAGGAGCTAAGCCTCACTTACAAATAACTAAAAGAATCGTAAAATCAGCCCTGAACTTCACTGGCAGCCGGTGCAGCGCAGCTAAAATAGGAGTGATATGGGATGTTTGGGCGTCCTGGTCAGACGTCTACGGGATGCTTTTATTCTGAATAACTGTGGCCGGAAGTGTAAGTCGTCGCTGCTGTTGCGGAAACGCAGGCTGTCGGAGACTTAGCTTGCTGACCGTGTGCAGGTCGCGCTTTGCGTCGTCTCCTCTGCCGCACACCGACGTAAGTTATTAGAACCCGACGGTGTTTAACTGACTGTCTCAGGACGTGTCCTACATTAGCGTGACGCAGCACCCACCGTCACAGCTGAGCCGGAAGTTAGCTTAACCCGCGTGGCTGCTTTATTCCGAGTCATGCTAACATTCTACGGACGTGGCCTCTTCCGAAGTCCGCGCTGCGCCTCGTTCCCTTCGTGTTTTCGTTCGTAAATGTTGAAGTGTGGCAGCGTAGCTAAATGCTAACTTACGTCCGAAGGCCAAGTTCAGGTTAAAGGGCTGGAAATATGAACGTGATTATTTCCGGAATAGTAATTCTGATGAGAATGAAATACACAGGGACGTTTGTAATTAATAGGCTGCTTTGTTAAAATGTTACAGAACTTTGTTGATGCTCTTTGGATCTGTTTCCACGAAACAGTTTTTATTTGTTGTAACTTGTAATAAGCATCTTAAACGGTGTCTGAACAACACAGGCCGCGGTCGAACCGTGCGCCATTAAAAGGTCTTAAATTGGCAGGTGTCTGATTTTAAACCAGGGACCTTCTGTCCACAAACCTGACAGACATTCAGCTTCTGACCTTCAGTGCTACGGACACACCCCCCCCAAAATACAGAAGGTCAGCACCCATCATTAGTCATTATCAGTTTGCTTCCACACACATCAATTATCACTCTTTCATGTGGGAACATCAGAGCGTCTCCAGGGTTCAGCACTGATGCCGGTTGCGTCACAACGTCTGCACCTTAAAGTGACTTTGCACTTTGCAGCAGAGCTGTAGCCTGGAACCAACCATCCCAGCATGTAGGCGCTCAGCCGGCTCCCCGTCACACAGGAAACGGTTGTAGTAGATCACTTCTCTCCGCTGTTGGCGTTTTGTGTTCGTCGTCGGTAAGTGAAGCAGCTTGTTTAACGTGCGGCTGCACGGTTCTGTTTAAAGTTTAATCAGATCGCTGGAGACATTTAATCATGTAAGGTTTGCAGCACGTGGGCCGAGAGTTCACTGACCCCCAGTCCTACCAAACCACGTGGACTACAACCTTAAAGGTTAATCCATTTCCACACAGACCTCAGATTGGAGACAGGCCTTGGAATGAACCCTTTTACACTCTGGACTACATCCTTCTTTGATTAACTCGGTCCACACGTGCATTTAGCATGTTTGAAAGGTAGAAGGAAAAAGCATAAAGGAAGACTAAAGAGAATATGTTTAATTTGATCCATGCTTCTGTTATTTATTCTGTGGTGTCTAAAAACAGGCTTGTATTTCGACCTCTCTTAGATTGGTACTGACGTATAGAGGAGGATGTCTGCGACAGCTAATAATCCCTTTCAACATATTGTTGAGCCTCTGGACCCCAAGGACCCAAAGCAGAGGTTTTACAATCTTTCCAAACTTGGAGATCCCAGATATGGTAAGATCAGATATGGAACGATGGTCAGTGTATTGAATAGTGGAAGTGGTTCTATATTCCAGAGAGGTTCACTGTCCATCTGTTCTCCAGACCGTCTGCCCTTCTCCATCCGGGTCCTGCTGGAGTCTGCTGTCAGGAACTGTGATGGGTTTCTGGTGAAGCGCTCGGATGTGGAAAGCATCCTCAACTGGAAGCAGACCCAGACTCAGGCTGTGGAGGTGCCATTCAGACCGGCCCGCGTCATCCTCCAGGACTTCACGTATGTGAACCCTGTTCATCTTGATTAGAGTGAGCTGCTCCACAGGAGGTTAGCAGTGGATGAAAGCCTGTACGTAGAACACAACCCTGGTGAAAGTCATGGTTGTTCATCAGGCGGAGATGAGCGCCCAGGAAGTGCACGTGGCTTTGAAGGCAATTTGACATAGTGGCCAAACTGTGTAATTAAAGTTTCTGGGTCCATCACGAGATGCACACTGGCCTCAAGTGACTTTTTCCCACAGACTTACTTTGTGAAAGAGACATCAGTCAGCGGATCAACTTCTGTTTTTACAGGTTGTCTCATACCAGTCAGGAAGTTTCAGCCTCTGCTGCTTTGATTTTGGGGAAACATGTATAAGATGATACACAACTTAAAGGATGAGTCTGTAATATTTTATACTTGTATTACTGTTAAGCCAAACCAACAGTGAATGTATTGTGTTTGCATCACAGCCTGATATCTTCTCTCTCTGACATGGAGCTCTGCTGTTGACTAAACTACTCCAACACATCAGTGAGCTGCTCCTTCATTACCACGAGCACACACTCGGTATTTTGTCTGGACTCAGTCCCACATACACTGTCCTGCTGCTCCAAATACTCACTAGAGCACCAAATTTCATCCGCCGCTGAAAATAGTCCCCAAACAATGCAGTGTCTTGCCCAGGGACACTTCGACACCAACCCTGTGTCGAACCACCAACCCTGGGGTTAATGGACGACCGCACTATCCTCTCAGCCACAGCCGCCCCCTTATCCTTTAGTCTTGTCCTCAGGTGTATTTAAAATGATATTGTTTCATTTATTGTTATTGAGATAAATGTTTTCAGGTGATGCCAACTGGCCCCTTTTCTAGATACATTATCCTTTGTTAACTGATGAAGTCTAAATATAATGATGATGGTGATTGTCTCTAAACTCTCCTGGCAGTGGTGTCCCTGCTGTGGTGGACTTTGCTGCCATGCGTGATGCGGTGATGAAACTAGGCGGTGACCCAGAGAAGATTAATCCCGTTTGCCCTGCCGACCTCGTCATCGATCATTCCATCCAAGTGGACTTTAACAGGAAGTAAGACCAGGTTCATCACACTCTTTCCACCATGGCGCCACCACTTCATAGATACAGTATTATTCTCCATGCAGATACAATATGACCATAATCTCAGTTTTTTTAGGCTTTAACCACTGTGGAATGCAATATATCTCTTTCTATACAATTTAAACACACAGGTGCTTTTTCTTTCAGGTCTGATAGCCTTCAGAAAAACCAGGACCTGGAGTTTGACCGCAACAAAGAGAGATTTCAGTTCTTAAAGGTACAACAAAGCCAGTGTGAGGCCTTCATGTCTGGTGTACTATAGGTGACTATGAAGATGAAATGTTTTAACCCTAAATATGTCTGTCCTTCCCAGTGGGGCTCTAAAGCCTTCAGGAACATGCGAATCATTCCTCCTGGTTCAGGGATCGTTCACCAGGTCAATCTAGAGTACTTGGCGAGAGTGGTGTTTAACTTTGATGGCTACTTCTACCCCGATAGCCTGGTGGGCACAGACTCCCACACCACCATGATCGATGGACTGGGGGTCCTGGGCTGGGGTAAGAGAATGCTGCTCTACATTAGATATTCAGCTGGGGGGTTATGGGTGTAGGTGGAGTCTGTAAACAGTGATCATAGAGGAAGAGGTAGCCAGTCAAGAACTAGGAGAAGGTGTGAAAGCCCAGCGTGTCCTGTCTTTACGTTACACTGAGGCTGTTTAGCCTGCAGACTTTGGCATTGACTGTACAAAGAATATAAACACCACTGTTTTCAATAGAAGTCCACATTTTAAAAACCCAGCATGTCATTCGACAACACCACTACTGTGAGGACATTTCTAAAATCCTTAAGGAAATAGTTCATCATTGTTGGAAATTTGCACATTTGGTTTCATTTCCAAGAGAAGACTAATTTCAAGCTCATGCCTATCAATTGTCACTCTTAGAATTATTTCCCAAAATGTTAAACTATTCCTTTAAATCCCATGTATCAGCTGTTGCCATGGCATTCAGCCTTCTTCCTTGACCACCACTCTATAGACGGGAAAGGGAAACCAAAGCTGTTCAGTTGTCTGTTGAAGAAACAAAGTTACAGAGGCAGCAGGTGTTGGACCTGCGATTTGTTGTAACACACATTGCATGTGGCAATGCCTGCTCATTTATTCGTGCAGTGCAGTGGATAAGCTTCTAGCTAATGAAACATGACGGTTACCTAAGAAAAAAGAAGCCTTCCTTGAATTGATCATTAGTTATGAAGGTGTGAATCAGATTTGTGGTAAATCCTTCAGGTGTTGGTGGAATTGAAGCAGAGGCTGTTATGCTGGGTCAGCCAATAAGCATGGTCCTGCCTGAGGTGGTGGGATATAAGCTGTGTGGAACCCCAGACAAGCTCATTACCTCCACTGACATTGTCCTCACTGTCACTAAGGTAATTGCCATCAGTCCTGCGTGCTTAAACCATTCACCAATCTAACATTCAAAGTCAAATAAGAGGTATGAAGAGAATGTTTGAGCCTGTTGCCGTCATTTATGAGATGTCCACTACAGTTGTATTTCCCCGTCCTCTTGCAGCACCTCCGTCAGGTGGGCGTTGTTGGGAAGTTTGTGGAGTTCTTTGGCCCGGGTGTTGCCCAGCTGTCCATCGCTGACCGAGCCACCATCGCCAACATGTGTCCAGAGTACGGAGCCACAGCAGCGTTCTTCCCTGTGGACGACGTCAGCGTTCAGTACCTCACGCAGACCGGTGAGTTCCGTGTTACATGGTGACTCAGATGTCCCGAGCTGCTGATGGCTGTATGCACCGCTACGTGTCCTTCAGCACCATCAATGTGCACAAGATTCTGGGTGTTTTAAAACCAGCTTGCACGTACTAACTTCTCAGTGCACTCCACAGATGCAGAAAAACCAGCCTAAGGGCATTGTGGCACCTATAGTTGGGTTGTTCTGGTCCAGTTTCTTTTAACAGTGAGAAAAATCCAAGTGAACCAAAATGCATCGCTACAAACCACATGAGCACGTTCCCTCTTATTGTTCAGATGGGTCTGGGGCAGGAGCAAGAAAGTAAATACTGTGTTCTGGACTAATGCATACTTTTGTGAAACATTGCTCTGCAATTTAACATGGAGCAACGGCATCTGCTCATAACTGTGGTCATTATCTGGGCAATGTAACTATACCAGCTGAATGGAGGACATTTTTGAAAATACTTCAAACAAGTTTGTGGTGGGAATAAACTTGCAGACCGTCTGCAGTACTGCTAGTTCTGCTAGTTTATTTGCATTGTTCAATAACTGACTTGAGATTTTGACTTAAAGGGATCCGTCATTTATTTAAGACACCTCTCTGACTGATCACAAGAAATTATATTCAAGCTTTGTCTCTGCGTTTCTTTTTCTTTTTTGTATTCAGGGCGAGATGCAGAAAAGCTGGCCTACATTACAAAGTACCTGAAGGCAGTGGCCATGTTCCGAGACTACAACGATGTCTCTCAGGATCCAGATTTCACTCAGGTCAGTCTCTGCATCATTTTTAATTTTGAGCAGTTTTAGGTTGTTGACAGGAAAAACCCAAATGGTTGATTAACAGTTGCTTTTTAAAAGCTAAAATGGTGTATTTATCTAGCTTGCACACATCTGGATTATAACAGTAAGAGTTCCAGTGTGTCAAGATGTTGTTTTTTTAGTAGCAAGCTGTAACCTGATGTCCAAAAAATAAGAAAAATCAAATCAATGAGTTATTTAAACAAAGGACTACCAACAGTTTCAAATATATAAGCAGACAAGTGTAAATATGAAGCACCACTTCTGCTAGATCCTGGTGTCTCTGTCTCTGTCAGGTTGTAAAGCTGGATCTGACCACAGTGGTTCCATGCTGCAGTGGCCCCAAAAGGCCTCAGGACAGAGTTGCTGTGTCCGACATGAAAAAAGACTTTGAAATCTGCCTGGGAGCAAAGGTAGGCACCAGTACGCTCATCATGCATGATCACATTATGAAGAATCAAGGATCCAAAGGTGCATTTGTCACAGATGCAAACAATATGGGGCATGCTCTGAAGACTTTGCTAGAAGACTAGTGTGCACAATGGTAAATGGACTCTTTCTTATATAGCGCTTTTCAACCGAAATGGTTCCCAAAGCGCTGTACCAGTAATCTAAGCTAGAACAGTAGTCTAATTAACAATAAGGACATAAAGGATAAAACATTCAGTATAAAAGGCTCAAGTGCTAATAGTTAAGTTCTCCTTTATTGATCCCCATAGGGAAATTCATTCTCTGCATCTAACCCATCCTATGTGAACAAGTGGGCAGCACCTGGTGAAAATAATATAAACAGCACATTAATTATAGGATATGTAAGACTGTGGTGCCAAATATAATTTTGTAACCACTTGTCAGAAGGACTAGTTATCGAATCTGTGACTGAAATGTGTCTGTAGCACAAAGTGTAGAAAACCAAAAAGCTAGCATCAAATGTCTGAGCTTGCTTACTTAATTCTTAATGCGATAGTTCCTGACTTAAATCAAAATATAGCCAATTTTAGACTTTTCCTTAACTAATATTGGTGCTTTCTCAAGTAATGTGTTCGCTTAAGTAGGGAAACAATTCAAATAACACCCAGCATTTTGCTTGAACGTCTTCCGTCCATTACTCAGTTGCTGTTCTTTTCACTTGGTTGACTCCACAAAAACAACTCGTTTCATGTAATCTTGGGACATTTTTGTTTTAGCAAGGCTTCAAGGGTTTCCATGTGGCTCCTGAGTGTCACGGCACCGTGGTCCCCTTCCAGCTGAATGGAAAAGAGTACACGTTAAGCCACGGCTCAGTGGTCATCGCTGCTATCACCAGCTGCACCAACACCAGCAACCCATCTGTCATGCTTGGAGCAGGTGGGTGCACACTGCTTCTCTTAATTTGGGATTTTGAGACGCGTGTCCTCGTCGGGGTGGAGACTGAGGGAACTGTTGCTGCCACTTCCCGTCAGTTATTAAAGAGAAATGCTCTTCTTCCAGGACTCCTTGCACAAAAGGCAATAAAGAGTGGCCTGAGTGTGAAGCCGTACATAAAGACCAGCCTGTCGCCCGGCAGCGGGGTGGTCACCTACTACCTAAAGGAGAGTGGCGTTATGGACTACCTCTGTCAGCTAGGGTGAGATGCTCAAATCCCTCGTTCACTCAGGTCTCTTTCTGTAAGGACGATCTCCAACAGACATTATGTGTTGAGCTCAAAGTTTATTCTCTACCTTGGAAAGTCAAGGTCCACTTACTAGCTTTTTTTTCCTGAAAAGCTCTAAAGATATTGTGCTGAAAATAATTTAGAAACATTTGCTGCAGTGAAAATGGTGACGCCTGCTGGCTGATCCTTGGTATTGCATTTGTATGCAACTATTAAGTCAAATGCCATGATGAGTCAGAGTTTAATTGGTCTCACTGCTGTGATTTATGAATAATTTGATCATTCATGGTTTCCATTACAAAACTAAACAGCTACAGCTGCTCTTAAACACTGGCTGATTGTCAACACATCCCAGTGCAACACCTCTTCGACACAAGTGGAACATAACCAGGCCTCATGATCGTCATGGGACTTTTGGCAGGTTGAAGATCGATTCATCTTCTGTGTTAGGTAGTCTGCTTCGAACTCAACATCACTATGTCAGAGCAAAATGCCAAATGTCTGTAGTCTCCCAGTGTATATCGTCTTAGTGCAAAGAGGTGGTGTTTTTTACTTTGCTTGTGCCCCATATGGCCCAGTCTTTTGATGATTGATAATGATCATTTGCAACCTTGTAAACAATAATTTTGTCTTCCCCGTTAGCTTTGAGGTTGTTGGCTATGGTTGCATGACCTGTATAGGCAACAGTGGGCCGCTCCCAGAGCCGGTAGTGGAGGCCATAACCCAGGTACCAAGAGGCTATTTCCACATCCCTCCTGCATCATTTCACAGCTTCTAGCACTCATTAACTATTTACCTTCCTCGTGTATCTCTCTTTTTTTTTTTTTTTGCTTTTTCCCAGCATTCTTAACTCACTCACATGTCCTGTGGTAACAGGCACTAAACCTGATTTTCTCTCTTTATTTCTGCTGAAGTATTTCTCCTCTCTCTTTTTACACGCCATGTAGACGACGCATCTCAAAATATAAATACATACAGTGTTTTCTGCCATACTCCTGTCATTTGAGGTGTTTACATTGATTTGTGTTTTAGGGGGATCTGGTTGCAGCAGGCGTCCTGTCTGGAAACAGAAACTTTGAAGGGAGAGTCCACCCCAACACCAGAGCAAACTACCTGGCTTCTCCACCGCTCGTCATCGCCTATGCAATAGCCGGCACTGTGAGGATAGACTTCGAGAAAGAGCCCATTGGTAGGGAGTTTTATACTGAGAGTAACTTCACTACTCGTCACACATTGAATCAAACAATACTAGTCATTATGGCAGCGCTTAAGAATGTACTCGTCAAAGTTTCAGTTACAAAGTCTGTCAGACATAAAGAAGATATTAATCTCTTCTTTATCAGTAGACATTTAGGGCTAATGAACAGGAACAGGAACTTATCCAGTCTAAACCGCATGGCTATGAGGAACTGAGGGTGTATTCAGTCAACAGTACAGGGTTTTGAAGGCCAATTTTGCTGAATGTCAGTTCAAGCACTAGGTGTTTCCATCCCTTGAGTAATCACGTTTTGTCTCTGTGTGGCTTTATAAAGGGTCATCAGGTGGGCACTCCCCCCTCATAGATAAACTCACTAAATCTCCAGTGGACTCGACCCAAGCACCCAGGATGTGGGCCAGGCTTCAAAACCAATTTGACATGCGCAATTACAACTAATGGGTGTGTGACATGATGCACACTGGCACGAAAAGACTCTTGTGGAAGATCCTGTAAATTTGATACCAGGCAGTCGAACGTTTTTGGCTACATGATCAACTTTCATGAGAATGAACTGGGCCCTGCCTCTGTATCCATTTCTCTTTATGCTTCCCTCCACGCCTGGCCGTTAGAATGTTATCTTGAGGCCCAGGGGCTGGTTGCACAAACCACCTTAAGTTGGCCTGTAGATGGTAAAACATTGGCAGAGGAAAAGAAGACAAATCTAAGTTGGTCAGAGGAGGAAAAGATGATACTTCTGGAGGAATCCAATAAAAGAAAGCACATACTGAAAAGTACATTTGATCTGCAAATAACAAATGTTGGAGGTAGTTACAATAAAAATGAGCTGTGGACATAAAATGGCGCCTGTTACTGACAGGAAAGATCCCGTAGCAACTGTGGAGCAATCGGTAACTGTAACAGGGCTGGAAGAGCACAGCTGTGGAAAGCAGATCCAACTTTCTTCTCAGGATTCTTTCATTTTCTTCATTTATCACCATAAACTCCACCATGTTGTGGTGAAGATAGTCAGAGGTTTTCTTTCCTTGCTTTGGTTGCTAAGGTCTTTTGTGCAACAGTTTAACTAAGGGATTTCTTCAGTATAAGGCCAAGATAAGGAGAAACCACACATTCTTAAGTGAAACTTTAAGGAGAAGACTTTAGGGTGTTTTGTGCAACTGATTTTACTTTAAGGAAAACCTAACTTGGAAAATCTGGAACTGGCCCCTGCTTTTCTTCACCTTCCACCACCACTAATACACCACACGCCTTAGCTGCAGAGTTGTGGCTGTTTGACCCTGTGCCAGGACCCCCTCGTCCATGCTGCACCTTCCCAATAAGGTCAGCATGCCTGAGTGCACCTTTTGCCTACTGAACTGCCTCACCTGGACACCACTTCCTTCCTGCGCAGTTGCCTGGATAATAACAATGTCTCGGGATTCCGAAAGAATCAGTCAGTCAGCCTGAGGGAGGCAGTTTCAGGGCTCTTTTGTTATGCAAGTAGATGCTGCTTAGAGATCTTGGCAGTCCCAGCCACACTCTAATGAAGGAACTGACTGTCCTCTCCAGTTTTTCCACTTGATTGATGGGGACCTCACATACAGCCAATGGCCCAAAAAAAACAAGCAAGCACCCTGAACTGAGGTTTCCTGGCAGAAAGGTTTTGTCGACGGTCTCAAGGCCCTCAGTAGTTTCTTCTCTCAGCTGCTTGACTTGGTTTGTGTCACTACCCCCCAAGATCTTCGCTGGAACTTCTAATACAATAGGAATTGGTTTACAATCTACACTGAATGTCACCAGCCTTCCCTCGACTATAGAAATGCTCCTACACTTGCTTGGCCTGAGGAGGCTGCTGTTGTTTTTTATCATTTGATGTCATCAGGTTAGCCTTGGTGTTGCAAATAGCATTTGATTTGTACTTTTTTATGTGCGATACGGTTCCCATGGTCAAGACATTCCTGCAAACGTTATGAAAATCGAAAGGTTTTCCAGGCCTGGAAATGATTTGGAATAAATAAAAATCACAAAACACGTCTGTTAAGTGAAATACTTTCCTTGTATTACACATTTAAAATCTAGTGCTGTACTGCGTGACCTTTGAAACGTCACTAGTATCATGTGATGCACGCTGGCGTATGCAGCTAGTTGGTCGGTGGGAAAGTCTGAGCGAGTAAATTGTTTATGGCTTTTGAACTACAAATATAATATATGGCTCGAGAGAGACGCATCAGTTGGCAGTCTGTGGCGCGAACAGACAGAATCTGTCATTTAAAACTTCTATGCATCATTACTTTTACATTAATAAATGCAGCAATTTCTGACATTCACTTTTATACAATGCAAAATTTGTAAAAATAGAAGAACATGGATGCCATAATATTAATATATCATGCTACATTATTTTCTTAGGGCACACTGGAGTAAGAGCTTCATTGTTGCATTATTACCTATTTTAAAGTATGTAAAGTCCTGGAAATTGGGTAAAATTATGACTAATATTTTGAAACTTCGTTGCTAAAAATGTGTGGGAACCCTGTGATTTAAATATTGTTTCCATATTTGTCAGCTTCACAGCCAAAACAGCTTTTGAGCTTGAAGCATAAGACAAAGGTAGTTGTCATACGTTTAATTCAGTCCTCTGTCTCTTATGCTTGTAGGCATTAACTCTGAGGGTAAAGAGATTTTCCTGAGGGATATCTGGCCCACGCGGGAGGAGATCCAGGCTGTGGAGAGAACGTTCGTCATCCCGTCAATGTTCAAAGAAGTCTATGAGAAGATTGAGGTAGTGTAACCTTTAGTCTGTTGGCGAGATAACTGGCAGTTAAGCATTCCAGCAGTGTAACGTAGACTGTGACTGACATGAATCTTTACTGTGTTGCTGCAGGAAGTGAATGTACGCTGGAACTCTCTGGTTGCTCCCTCCGATACCTTGTATGCCTGGGACCCCAAATCAACCTACATCAAGTCGCCACCATTCTTTGACGGTTTGGTAAATATATAAATCTTGAATTTTCCCAAACTGCTAATATA
Source organism: Gadopsis marmoratus (assembly GCA_036023855.1). NCBI lineage: Eukaryota > Metazoa > Chordata > Actinopteri > Centrarchiformes > Percichthyidae > Gadopsis > Gadopsis marmoratus. The sequence continues at coordinate 13,281 of JAVQJF010106916.1, forward strand.
TGGAAGTCCAAGGCTGCCATTATTAAAAGAAAACCATGTTATTGTGTTCATGACGAATGAGAGCAGTCAATGACCAAATGGGATCGAAAAGGAAAACTTCATTGAGAAATATAACAATTTCAAAACAAAACACTGCAATTAAAATTTGGGGCCACTTAAAAAAAAAAAAAAGCAATTAATGAGCATAAATTAAAATGCATAATGTTACAGTAATCACCACCTTGTGCATGAGTAGATAAAAAGCAAACTATTTCTGTTCCAAAGAGAAACAAGTGTGCAGTCATTTGGAATAAGTACATAATTTAAAAACACAATCAAACAGCAGCGATACTATTTCTAATAAATATAGCAGATGGGGACATTTTGGAATGTCATGGGGGGGTTCGTGCCAGATTGGGTCCTGCCCGACGGAGAAAATAGAACAGATGTCAACAGAGCCAGTGCTTCGCAGCACGTCCACTTCCTGTTATTTGGTGCCGTTGGTTACGATCTAACGGCACATGTGAGATTTCTTGGGGCATGTTTGCCCTTTGCACCGGCTAATTTCCGACACTGTTTTCATACATTCTCCTGTTTTATATTTTTTTAATTAACCAATTTCTGCAGTGGGCCAGAAGTGGGCCAGCAACTGCAGAATGTGCACTTGAAGTCAAATTATGTCCTGATTATTTAATACTAATATTTCTGTTACTCCTGGCACCCAGAAGATTCTTCAGACAATATTGAACCCATATTTTTGTGAGACACTAATATAATTATTTTTCCTCATGTTATCTTTATTCAGACCACGACCCTGCAGCCACCTGAGTCCATAAATGACGCATACGTGCTGCTGAACCTTGGAGACTCGGTCACCACAGACCATATTTCTCCTGCAGGGAACATCGCCAGGAACAGCTCTGCAGCACGCTACTTGACCAGCAGAGGGTGAGTCACCAAAGTATTAGCAGCAGTCTTTATGTTGGATTCCTCACATAGTTCTGGAACCATCCCAACCTAAGAGACAATACATTACTGCCAGAGCTTCACCTCTGACTTGACCTCTGAACACTGACTTCGGATAATGTTTTCTAGTTTGTTATTTTCCTTTATCTCTTGCCTGACATCCCACTTGTGATGTGGTGTGTCAGTCCTCCACAGAAAGACCTGCAGTCGGCTGACTGGAACTGGAATGAGCCTTTCTATCAGACTGACCATAAGAGCTTTCTGTTTCATTGTTGTGTTTGGACAGTTTGACCCCTCGTGACTACAACTCATACGGCTCCCGTCGCGGTAACGACGCTGTCATGGCCAGAGGGACGTTTGCCAACATCCGCCTCTTTAACAAGTTCCTCAACAAGCAGGCGCCACAGACCCTTCACCTGCCAACTGGAGAAACGGTCAGCATGCTGCACCTCTACTGTCTTTGAAACCGTTATGATGCAGATGTGCTGTGACAGAAGTCATTCTTTGATCTCGATTGTCTCTGTGTCAGCAAGTAAGGAAACTTCTCCATGAAGCTTCCTGCAAAGTTGCCAGTGTTGCCTTGCATCATGTAGGCTAGATAGACTGTTACACATGGACTAACTCTTGCACCTTTTTGTCCAGCTGGATGTGTTTGATGCTGCAGAGAGATACCAGGAGTCCGGTGTCCCTCTGCTGGTTCTAGCAGGGAAGGAGTACGGCTCCGGCAGCTCCAGAGACTGGGCAGCAAAGGGCCCCTTTCTGCTGGTGAGGATTTCAAAGAAATTCGGTTTTATTTATATAGCGCCATATCATAACAAAGTTATCGCATAGCACTTGTTCATATAGAGCAGTCTAGACCGACTCTATGTACAGAGACCCAACAATTCCCACCATGAGCAGGCAATGATCACTTCTTAGTAACCAGGAAAAGAAAATACATGTGCATATTTTCTAATTCATATTAAGCTAGACTCAGAGTGACGGCTTTTGTTTTTTGACACACAAAAAACCTTGAGGTGAAATAATCTTTTCCGCATCACATTGTCTTCATTGGTGGACGATTGAATAACTTTGATCCCAGAGGGAAAGTGATGTGCAGTGTGGGCTCAGAAAAGAGCTCTAAATAAACAAGTCAGACGGTCCACACGTAACAGACGCAGCCCACATGTAACGCTTTAGTTTTACGTTGCTGTCAATGTGACACAGTTCCAATAAAAACAGTTAAAATAAACAGAACTATACTGTACATACAAGTAGGTGAAAAAATAGTGTGGTGTCTCGAGAGGTCGGGATTGTCTCTTCTAACACATTCAGGTGTGGGTGCAGGGAATGAAGACAACAAAAGGTGGTTTCAACTTATATTCACTCTATTTCAGCGTCTTGTTATACCAATATCAACTTAGTTTCTCTCAGACGTCGGGCAAAAGAAATCAAATGTGCATTGTAGCTCCAACTAAATCTAGTCTGCTGTCTTGCAGAAAAATCCCCTCTTCTCCCATGTCTTTTCTCTTCTCTTTAACCTCCTCTCACTTCATTATGGCAACCATTTGATTAGCCTCAGCTGGGCGGCTGCTTATGGGTTGTGTAGTCTTTACCTCTGACGCCATGATGCTCTGTAGTTCCTGTAGCATCCAACAAGAGGGAATGTATCTCCCCTCTATGACATGGCCTCATGTGACATCACAGTATATATAAAAAGCAACACTGACCAGTGTCTATATACATTATGTCACGTGTTTGTGTAAAAGGAAATGAAACCAGATAGAGAATGCAGCCCTGAGTAAGTAAAACGGAGATTTTATTTTCAGGGTATTAAGGCAGTTGTAGCGGAGAGCTATGAGCGGATCCACCGCAGCAACCTTGTCGGGATGGGAGTGATTCCTCTGGAGTATCTTCCAGGAGACACCGCTGACAGCCTGGGACTGACCGGCCGAGAGCGCTACACCATCATCATCCCCAAGCAGATCACACCCAGGATGATGGTGGACGTGAAGGTTTGTTAAGGACGCTTTCTTGTGGAGCGGGGACATCGGTCTCCTGCTGAAGTGATGTGATGTTAATGCTGTCTCTCTGCCTTCACAGCTCGACACAGGGAAAACGTTCCAAGTGCGGATGAGGTTCGACACCGACGTGGAGCTGGCGTATTTCCACCACGGAGGCATCCTCAACTACATGATCCGCAAGATGTCCGAAAACTAACGTGCCAAGGACAGCAACACTAATGTTCTAATTCTCACCAGAGTGAGTTCATGTAATGGTAGACAGAAGAATACCATCCAAAACGAATCCAATCATTGTTCGTGTGCAAAGAGCCACTAACAGAGCTGATTTACAGCCGGAAAACAACATATATAACAGGAGTCTCATTGTTGAGAATGCTGCTAATTCTTTTAATTTCATAGCAATTACATATATGTGAATATTTAGTTGGATATGCAAGGTAAGATGATGCTTGACTTAAAGATAAGGCCACTCAGCCAGTGTTTTGTTTATGATTAATGTGTATTTTTTAGTTATGATGACATTTAATTGCTAATATCTGCTGTCAGTTTTAAAACCTTTATGGTACCAACTTATATTCCTTTGGCTAATCCTGTCAGCCTTAAACAAAAAAGAGAGCCAGAAAACAAGCAAACAACAAACTGTTTGTGAATGGAGGCGGCTTCTAAATGAGTAAGAACTTGTATTTTTAAGGCAAGTTCTTCTACCAGTAGAGGAACCAAGAGTGGGCAGAGAAGACCAAAGCGTCCATGTGTGGTTATATTTTACTTGTTGTCACAAGGTGGCAGTAATGTGCCAACAATGGCAGGGAAGAAGAAGCCAGTCAACACTTGACATTGCAGGTTTCAAACTTTTAACAAATGTAAGGAAATGCATTGGACTCGTGTGTTGGGCCTAAAACACTCCCACAATGTCCTGGTGAGAAACGGGGAAGGTCCACAGAGCACCTTCTAACCCCTGGTCCCATCTTCATCCACAGCCATGCAGAGCGAGCGGAAAACAAAACCCCACGGGATGAAGCTGCCTAAAGATCTGATTCTTGCTGCCTAAAGATCTGATTCTTGCAGCCCCGCCTTCACATTTCTCTTCACTCTGTTCTTATTTTGTTTTGTTTTTTTACACAATAATCATAATAAACATAACATCCCAACATGCCTTCCGGTTAGTAATGATGAAAAGGCCCACGATGTAATAAACTACAATGGTTCTGTAAAAAACAAAGACCATGTTGAGACTCAAAGCTCAGTCCTGATGGACTTGACGTACATGCAGGGTACGTCAAGTCCATCAAGTGCTCAGAAAAAAAAAGGGAAGTCATTAAGGAAGAAAGGTAGTGTGACTCGACAGCGAGTAGAATATTCTGCTTCCTCTTCCAGCTTCATGGCGGTAACGGTTATCTTACATCGCACATGTCAGCGTGGCAGCATTGTGTGGCGGCCTCTTCAGGTTCTGTTTTATTCACAACCAGATATTCATTTAAAATTCGCCTGTTCTCATCTTCTGTAAAGGAAACCTGCCTGCGTACTTATTCTGCGTATTCATTGTCAGTGTGTCAAGTTCATGTTGACGACCTTAATAACTTGACTGTAAATCAAAAGGTGTTTGTCGTCTTGCTCTTTTATCCTAAAACTCTGATCATGTACATGTACGCTACACAGAAAATCCGAATTAAATGTGATTTTTATTTTGAATAGTTCTCCTGTCATCCATTTGCTTTGTCTTTCCTAAATTGTTGTTCCCGTTTTAATTTTGTTTATTTGTAGAGCAGACCAACATTCATGTGTATTGTACCGGTCAGCTTGAAACCATTGGAATGCTTTTATTGAAACCACTGGAGAATATGAGCCTTAAAATAGTCGCCACACACTCCAGAAATAGGCTGCAGGCTGATCCTGGATTACTTTCAAAGACTTGTCAAGAGTTTGAGGAAAGTTTCTAAGCTGCTCTTTCTACAGGGCTCTTTTTCAAACACTTGCAGGAGAAGTGAGAGCTTTGTGGTTGGCTGAGTTTCCTCGGATGTACCTTCATACTGGGAACACTTTGTATCCAGTCCTATCGCAGGGCCTTTAAGGGGCCCACCAGAGTGCCTTTTAACTAACATCAATTCCATTTCCTGTTCGCTTCATCTCGCACCATGAAAGTCTAAATTCCGCAGAATTTTTAAGGTAGAAGTTTTGAGAGTTTGAAAAGCTTAACGATGTACAGTAGAGTGCCAGGTGAAATTCATTTAACAGTTTGAGAAGGGTCCCTTAAATTTAACTTTTAAAGAATTGTGGCCAAGATATGTACTGCGTGACATTTTATGTCTTTAAAAGGTTATACATTTAAAAAACAAACTTGTCTCTGGTGGACACACGTCAAAACCATCTCAAATACAGTTGTTACTTATAGGCAGCCGATATCTGATTTTTCAGTCCAGATGTTTAGGATGTGAGGCCAAGATACTGTGAGGTGAAAGGGACAGCTGCGTGCTGGTGTTCCAGAAACATTGGACGTCTCACCAACACGGTCAGCAGCAGCTGTGACTCAGCTCACTGAGCTGATTAAGGCTTAAAACACAGATTGCTGCAGTCCGTTGTTCTTCTCTGTAATCCACAGTAATCCAGTGATATCTGTCTGTACACCCATGGGTACACTGCAAACAGGAGCTGCTGACAGCTCATTCAGCTCACTATTACTGGAGACAGGCTAAATGTAAAGGACAAAAATGGGGCTCAAACTGTAGCCCACAGCTAAGGAACTGGCTCCATGGCAACAGTATACTTCCTGTTTACACCCATCCAAATCTTAGTGCTTAATAGGACTCCATGAATATGTAGATGCAGTTTTGTCTAAGGGGAGGCCCACAGTGTCAGACTTTAAAAGCTCCGGTCCAGTCTAAATGCTGCTTCAAAGAATACAATTCAAATATAGCCTATTTAAAATACACCGAGTCTAAAAATAGTGCAAGGAGCCTATAACATACCACAGCGTGTACACGTTTTAAGTTCAGCCGTACCGACAGCAGGTTGCTGTCATGGCTGCACTGTTGGAAACATCAAATGCAACCACTGCCGATGTCTTGTGCATCATTTATACACCTTTCTGTACAGACTCAGCCCGACACAGTGCACTGCTCAGAGTTTGATGAAACAGGTGGAGGAAACAATGAGAGCAGATCTCAAACTGTCCCGTTTTTGCACTAAAAACCTTTGGAACTTCATGTGGAAACCGAATCCATCTGTTTTCCCACAGTGAAAACAGAGATGGATTCCTGACACCTTCATCGTCATTAGCTCAATGAGAAATGAGTGTTGAGGACTCTCTGTGGCTCATGTTCCACCAGCCGTTTGTCTGAGGCTCAGGATGACCACAGTAAAAAGAGAAAAGCCGCTGTGGGGGAGGAGTGGAGTTTGACATAAAAAGCCAGCTGCACGTGTTGCCCTCATGCATGACCCTGCCAAGGTCCAGCACACCTACAGCATGTGCACGTACTCACACAGAAACACAGACGCTCTGAAGGCCCAGGGAGTGCTGGACTCATTTGTAAACATTTGAATAATTCAAACATTTGAATACCATAGACTTCGGCTCACTTAACCCTTTAAGTCCAAATCTAAAGGTTTATAGCCATGCTAGCAGCTCTGCGCCGGCTGCCCACCACACACTAGATCCATATCAGCCTCACGTTAGTGCATTAAGCAGAGTTGAGAGCTGGGACGATTGCTTGATGAACAGCAGATCTCCAGCCGTGGTGTGGGTTGCCAGATATGGTCTGTGAGCACAGGTGTTGGTCTCTGTACATGCACCACACCTCACTGCGCTGTCACTGCACCTGACTGCTGTCCACCAAGAAAACGTCCCCGTACACTCCTTTCTCCACAAGCACAGGATTTCATTTGTCAAATGTCTTTGTGTACGTATTCAGATTCATCCTCTGGGGATCAGCGATCGATGCAAAAAAATAACAGCAACAGATCAAACTGCCATACCAAGCTGACACCCATGACACACTTCTACACAGTAAAATAAAGAAACTGCGACAATGTTAACAGTTGTCTGCATAATTTATTCAACAAAACTCAAATCATCCATAATAGTGCTATCTGATACAACAATTAACATAATGGATTGTATAATTATCCTTCACCTCTAGTAATTAATCATTTAAATGCATGTGTAAATAATGTATTAGTTTTGTTTTCCAGTCACCCCTGAGTACGACAGTCTGTCAGTCTAACATTCACATACTGATTCATTCACATCACTGCTGTAACATTGGCAGATTCAAGTCTGGCATCCAGTCTAGCAGTGTGGGGGGACAGGATTTGTTTCTACATGGTTCTTCTCAGTAGACAGAAATGCTCTACTGAGCTAGAAACATCCCTCTGGATGCACTGTTATCTGATGAATATCACTATTCATTAGAAAGCACTACCAGAACCTGAAATGTGCTGAAAGGATACAGTACTGCAGAGCTTTAAAGTGCCCCGTAACAAACTCTTATTCTTCTTATTTCTCTTGTGCAAGTGAACGCATCAAAACACACCTTAATGTGCAGATATGAGTAGAACGTATACAGTGGTAATCATAACATTTCTGAAACCAGTTATCAACATGTAAATGTGACGCACGAGTAAGAGCTTACAGTTTAAGATGCAACCCCCTCAGACAGCTTGACACGTCAAAATCACCAAGGACGTGACAGAATAACACGACAACACAGAGGAAACACGCGCTCTCTCATTTAATCTTCGTCCGAGCTCCAGCAATCATGGTCCATTTTCAGTGTGCAAATTAAATCAGAACAAAGGAATTCATTTTATTAAAATCCCATTTCCTTAGTGCAGCAGCACGGTGCAAGTACACGTGTCTTGTTCGAGGACATTTCAGCAGGTGGGTTCTTGAACACAGCCCTTCTGAATCAAGACTGGACCAAGATTGAAGTGCTGAACAGAATTGAACGTGCAACTAAATGGGGCCCAGCAGCCAGCAGAGCAACTGTTTTGCCAAACTAAATGAATCTATGAATTCTGTGAACCACATCATGCCAATCATGTCTTACAATATACCTTTTCATTTTTCGGTTTGGATATTAGAAGAAACTAGAGTTCTGCACAGGCCTAAAAGGCTAAAAGGCTATATATTTGCTTTATTTGATCTGTCACTGACCATTAGCTTATCAGCCTAATGCAACACATCCCTCCTTCTCTCTGGACATTACAAATCTACTTGAAACACGTGACAAACATGTACACAGACAATTGGCACAGTCATATAGAGAAAAACAGACTTTCTTAATAAATTGGATCTAAAACAACCAAACCCGAACCTGGCCTGAGTCCGAACCTTTACGCAACAAATTGGGGCCCTTGTCGGGTTTGGTTCGGGTGGTCGGAATTCTAGAAAAAATGAGAAAGACTAGAAAGCAGATGTCTAGATAGATATTTTGACAATAAGTGATACCTAACATTTGTGCACGCAGGAAATTCTACAGCGCAGAAATAATTGCTAGAAAAAAGGCTAAACCTTGCTGCATGCAGTTAATAGTTAAATAAAAAGAAGGTAGTTGCTCCGGTCACAGGCCTAAGCATCCGTTATTCATTCATTCATTATCAATACCACCTATCAGAAAGGGTCGCGGGGGGGGGCAATACTCCTCCCACCGCACGTTAAAAAACAATTTTAACACATTTCTCTGTGAAATAATAAAAGCTAACATTGATTTAGGCTAATAAAACCTATTATGAAACTTTTGTATTATAGTTTAGGTTGTGCAAATTCAGCAAAGTCATTTCTATCATCCTTGTTTGGGTTAGAGATAAAGGTGCAACTCGGGAAACTGGGCTGAAGATTGTTTTTATGGCGCTGTGGACAAAATGGTTGGAACACAATGTAACCCCCAACAGATTATATGTTTTTCATCTTGTGCGTTCAAGCTTTTAAAAGAAGTCCTTTTTGGGGGGGGGGTAATTCAGGGGCTCCATACAGGAGACATTGAGGAAATACCTTCAGAGCAGCAGTGAGGGCTGAGAAATGACCCTGCAGGCTTTTCAAAGATTGCTCAGATTAATGATAATACATGAACGATATAAACTTCTAGGTGAAGCCCTAACCTGATCTGTCAAGTGCAAATCTATCCAGGACGTTCCTGGTGATGTAGTCCGACTACAATATTGCCATTATTTCACTTATTCCAAACTATGGCTTTTGCTCTGAGCTTGCTGTATCACATGACGTGAGAAGAAGCCTCCGGTTTCATCGTCCTCATTGAATCCATGTCCACAATGCAGGCCTTTAAACTGTATGTACAGTGTGTGCACCACTTCCATGTGCTCCAGAAAAAGCCATTAAGCTTGTCATGCTGATTAGAAACCATCATATGTACATCACATTTAACCTGAACTAGAGCACTTTAAGCAGTGTGAACATAATTTATGGCGCACTAGTCGTCAGTGTAATAAAAACCATACATACAGCAGATGCATTCACTGCCCCATGAATACATTTCACATTTAAGTAACCCGACAGAACACGTCAGCAGGACATCATTATGTTATGTGACTATGTATATGTTACGCGTCCCGTGAGGTGAAACAGTGAGCATGGCTTCTTAATGACGGGGCCCTGCACGAACGACCCCGTGAAAAGTGCTTTACTGTACGACTGATATGAGCGCTCAGCTATTTCTGTTGCGTCATCAAGGCCACCACACTTCCTGCTGCAAGAGTCACTTGTAAAGAGGGAGGAAACGAGACTGCGTGCGAGTAAGAGGAAGAGATGGTATCGTTAACGAAGGTCAGGAAAAAGGATTCATTCCATGTGAAACAATGGGTTCAACTGCAACCATAGCAGGGAAACATACAGCTTTTCAAGAGGAAGAGGAAGCGCAACAGAAGGATCTACTTGACAAAAGACAACACATCAGCAACTTCTGACATTTAAGTCACGTTACCCAAATGTTATATGGAACATCTGTTCTCCAGGGTGCCAACGCCGCTCCTCTGTCCTCAAGTGCACAGTCCCCGGAGGTAGTTATTATCACCACTGCTCAGACATCCTGTTGGAACATGCTGGAGCAGCTCAAGGGAAAGGACTGGCAAGGTCTTTCAACATCCGCTCAACCAGACAGCCACCCCGTGGTGAGCTGAGAGTGTAATCCTTTCATCTCCTGTTGTCCCCAATGTTCCCTCAGGAAAGCTTGAAAAACGCTCCCAAAGGGGTCAGAACATATGAGGAAATATTGTTTTACTTGTGCGCTTGTCTTTGTTGTATGGCTCTGTGTGTATGTGCAAATCTTCCTTCACAGTAGGGATGATAAAACAAACAAAAAAAAAAAGGTGTCTTTGTGATCAGTGACATTTTAGGTGTTTCTTGGGGTGCTCCTTTTCGAGCTGGTCTCTCTGGGGTCCGTAGATGCAGTTGGCATGCCAGGAAAACCACACGATGATGGAGACGATGGTGGTCTGGAGGAGGAGCATCACCCCGTAGGTGGAAGCTACGGTAGGTCCAGGTAGATGGGAGAGGGTGGCAGGGGGCAGCAGGAGAGTCGGGCTGAGCAGGATGGCCCTCACCTCAGCCTTGATCATGTGGAGTTCGTCGAGGATGGACAAAAACGTGCAACAGTGAAACCACTGGTGGCTGTGCCCCCAGATGTCGAAGCGACCCGGGGCTAGCCGCTCGGGGAACTTGCTGATGTTGAAGACGGCTGACACCAGCAACCAGAGGCAGTGGCGATAGAAGAAGCTGGAGGTGGAGGTGGAAGCAACAAATGAGGAGGAGATGGTGGAATAAGGCGATCTGGTGAGGAGGCGGTAGAAGACTGGCGTGGAAGAGATGAGGAACGGGAGGAGGAAAACAAAGGTTCGGATGACATATCGATGCTGCCGCCACCTCTGGCGAGTATTGCAGCAAGACAACACGCATATGATTGCTACTGCACATGCACACGGAATATAGAAGATCTCAAAGAACACACTGAACTCTGGTATTGCATAGGATGATGTACGAGCCTCTACAGGTTCATGTTTCAAGTCCACATGGGAACCATTGTGGCCCCCTCTCTCCACTATCCCTGCCCGAGGGTGGATGTAGTAGTAGTACGCCAACGATGAGCCAACCGTGTAGGAGCTGATAGTCCCGTAGTCCACAAAGAAGCAGACTTCTCGTACCACCAGAGACATTGAGTTGAGCAGGTGAGCCATGCTGCTAGCCATCAGGAGACAGAACACCCCGATAAAGTAGTTCCACAGGGGATAAAAGAAGGGGGCGTCACCACGTGGCGCACCGTCCCAACCAAAGACCTCTACAAAATAGTAGGAAAAAACGAAAACTGGGAGGAAGTGTGTCCAGAAGTTACCCGTTTCATTGGTGGGCCTGAATGCTGATAGCAAGCAATCCCTCAGGCTGTAGTTTGGGAAGCGGTAGCCAGTCAGGATGAAGTTTTCTAAGACCCGAGATGGAACATCCGTATGCCTCAGAAGAGGTAGCTGCTGGCCGCAGTTCAGAAGCATGGTGGCAACCAAAAAGGTCTATTTGGATCTGACCTTTCCTGCAAAGAACCTTTTATTGAACTTTTTATTGCTTGACTGTTGACTTTATTGCTGACAACAGCTTAGTGATCACCCCCATAAAATCTCATTCTTGTGACTAGATAAGGCATCTGCAGGCTGCACAGGCTCCAAAAGACCTTTCAGCCCTGCTCGTCTTTGGACCATTGATCCCGGCTCCACTGCGGCCTTGTGGCCTGTCCGCTAATCCAAAGCGCAGAGCTGGTGTATAGTCCGGCGTCACAGCAGGGAGCGCGCTGTATACAGAAGCCTCAGGCCACCTGCTTAGTTAATTTTTCCCTTTGATTTCCCCCTGACCCCCCCTGAGCCTTACGAAAGGTCAGCAATACATTCAGCACAATGCTTTGAATGCCGTTTATCTTCCCCTCTTTTTGCATAGGACACGGTCTGCTTTGATGATTCTGTTTGTGTAGTCACACACACATTCAGCTGTCTTGTTGTGCATAGTTCTGCAGCAGCATATAAAACCGAAGGTCACTTATTACTGTGTTACAAGGCTGCCCAGGACGTGAGATCCTGCCTGATGTGTCCATACAGCGGAGGTGTCCTGAAGACTCTGCGGTATGTAGGTCATGCGGGGTTGAGCACTATATCAGGCTGCTGCGGGCTTCTGTTTCTCCTGTTGTTCCTGGTCCATCAGCCAGAATCCGCGTCCGGCTTTCACGTCATCCAGCTCCCACTCGTTGCAATGCAGGGCGCTGCAGAAAAGAATAAATCCCGGTTCAAAACGCGGTGTGCGCCGCCGTCCGGTCCTTTAACGCAAAGTCACGCAAAAAAAAAAAAAACCCGCCACTTCATAACCGGGAAGCACAAGATGTTTGTCGGCTGGTGAGGCTGCAGCCGGCAGACCGCTGAGGAGGCTGTGTGACAGGTACCAGCGTCAAGTTACACCACGTGGATAGCTCCGCGGTTCCGGTTGCGACTTTCAAAGTAAATTTCAAGAGGTTGTGACGTAACGCTATTTAGAGGTCACACTGCTAGTTTCCAGTATTTCACCGAAACGGACGCGATTGATATCTCCGCCATTTCCACTGGACTCTTACGTCATAGTCTTCCCGACATTTAGGCTACAATGTAAATGTGACAGCTCAGAATGTAAGAACGAAATACACTATAATTACTACATATACTACAATGAGCAACAGCTAACATAAAAAAGCAAAACTAAATATTTGTAAGAATTTAGTAAAAATGATGAAAAAAGATGAGATGTAAACTCAAAAGATGAGTTTGACAGTTGAACGTTATGGTGACCTGGTAAAGATATGATTTCTGAATTGATGATTTACTTCCCTTTCCGTGTTATTAGATCCATATATGGCAATAAAATCAAATTCGTGTTGTAATTTGACACAAGTCATTTTGGGACCTAAAAATGAGGCAGTGAGCCAGGACAGGTTTGGAAACCTCCGTCTTGCTGTAAACACATTTTCTCTGTGAAATAGTTAGCAGCTAAGTAGCTAATGTTAGGAGAAATGTTTAAAGCTGAGATCTCCTCAGAATGAATACAAATGTCATTTTATATTTGTAGTAAGAACATTTGAACTGAATTTGCATTCTGAAAAACAAGCCCCAAGTTTCTTTTTAAACCATGATGTGATGGAAATTATAGAATACAAAGAATTTGACAAACTCCCAACCAATAACTTCATTGTTCACCAACTGACAGAAGAGAAACCCAGAGGAGCAGCAAACTGATCCGAGTACAGTTTATAAACACTATAGTAACACTTGTCTGCTTTTTTTGCATTCTGAGTTATTACACTTACATTGTAAACATGCTTTGGAAATACTGTGCTTATTTATGATAATTATTACCACTAACGCAAATTGGAAATTGGAAAGGAAGAACGAAACCCGTGAGCCTTTTATTTTGAAGGCCTGGTCTTGAACAGAGCGCGCTGCTTCCGTTATTCTGCGCTTGTCTTTGCATTTTCTGCGCTTTTGACCGACAGTCAGCAGTGAAACGGTCCGTCTGTCCCCGCTGAGCCCCGAACATCTCAAAGTTCTGCTGACCGAATCCTGTTAGTGACTCAGCTCTTCAGTTCCGGTTCAGTAAAATGTAAAACTCGTTTAATGTCTAACCTTTGACTTAATAAAACGGAACCACAGCAATAATTGTGTTGGTGACTGTTTCTATATTAGCTATATGGTGAGAACATACGTGACTAACGTTCAAACACATAGAATCCCTCATCTGTCTGTGCAGCTAACTAATGACGTTCATTTAGCTCCACTTGGCACAAAGCTGCCATTTTAATTATTACCCAGCAACCAGCGAGCGTTAATAAGCCTCAGAGCAACATTACTCATTACTCAACATTACACATTTTGTCAACCTTCTTCAAAACCCTCCACTACCCACCCTAACACCTTTGCAGCTCTTCTGAATTTGATATTTGTTTGCCCTCTTTCCCACATTTGGATGGTTGTTTCCCAAATTGGAGTAGGGCCACATGTGTTGGAGTTCTGACTTTAATCTCAGAATTCCAAAATAAAAGTCTGAATTTATAGTCAGTTATAGGAATATACTATATCTACTGTATATAAAGCGACAACATGCAGACTGGGTTAAGGCATCTTCTTCTTCTAGTTTCACAGCGGTTGGCATCTGTGCAATATCGCCACCTTCCGCTCCGGAGAGCGGAACAGACAGACATTTTCCACTCCCAACGTTGTGTATCTTTCAAGCTATATAATAATAATTATTTTATTTATATAGCACCTTTAAAAACACAGTTTACAACGTGCTTTGACAGACGAAGCAAAAGACAGGATACTCAGAAAGCAATAAAACAGAAGTAGTAAAAGATAAATAAAACAAAACAAATGCAAGATAAAGTTAAAAGATTAATAAATATAATACAAAAGAATTTAAATCAATAAAAGACAATATAAAGATATAAAGTCTCTCGTCATCTGATCAGGGCTGGAATTACTGGCAAAAGACCACACAGACATCGACAGTATGTTGGCTGCTTTGTAAATATCAGTGACAGTAAAACAATTGAAACAAGATGATACAGAGAATTACCACTTAAGCGTTAATTTGAAGCTTCCTTAATTCCCCTGCTCATTTCCTGTGGAGATATTTTTAAAATGTTATATTTAAGCAAATATATATTTATATAGCCCATTGCAAACATGGGGTTTCCCTATCACATCACTTTATATGCCTATTTGTGTGTCTGTATAGGGTTGTATTATTGTCTACAGTACGTTGGCTCTACAAACAAGGTGGCTTCAGACGCTCCGTGTCGCCGCTTTTCTGCAACTTTACATGCTGAGAAAACAAAATGTTGCTCCCTCTGTCATGTCCTGTGTATCAGTCAGCCCATCTATCTTCCCCTTCACCCTCCATAAAATGACTGCTGTGGCCAGATGTCAGGAAGTCTTCTAGTTTTAACCAGCAATTTTGGCAGGATGGGGTGGAGGTGGTGGGGGTGGTGGGGGTAGGGCCCGTGGCCACTTTCCAAGTTGCCCTGAGGAGTAAGAAGCAGGCCACACTTCAGTGCGCAGCAGACTGGGAGAGAGCTACAGCATGTCTTTTTAATTAGTGATGGACAGGCACTGAGGATTTAATGGAGGTGGAGCCACGCCTGTAGCTAATTATTATCACACAATAGACACGAACGGCTGGGTAGAGTTATATTACAGACACTCAGAAGGACTTTGGCACTGGACACACCGGAACTGAAAGATTAGACTCATTAGAACATAGTTAAAACTAGAGTGTGAGACTTTTACATATAAATGAGCGTCCATGTAGAGAGAGAGAGAGCGTCGTGTCAACAGTTGGAAATGCTCGATGGTCACAGACCTACATGGCTCTGGTTTGCCAGAGCTGAGGGGAGAGTCTGGAGGAAAAACCTCAGAAGCTCCAAGAAATGTTCCTGATGCTCCAGATAAAAAAGAAACTGCATCAGAGGAAGGATTACAGAGAGAAAACACAAACACAGATAACCAAGGGTAGCTTTTCCCCGTCGGAGAGGCTGAGAGAAGAGCCTGAGAAGAGCTGAGGGCAGACAGGATGTGGCCGTACTGGCTGGGACGAGAGGGTGTTGTTCAGACAGAAATGTAAGAAATGTTCATGTTTGGTCACATCATCCTTGCCATGGTGCTTCCTGATCAGTGCTGGGGTTTGTTGTTTACGTGACAACGCGTGAATTCAACACACAGGCGGTAAATATTCATGTAGCCTAGCTAAGTACGGAGGACGTCAAACACCATCAGGGAGGTTTAAAAAACTACAGAAAACCACGCAGGGAAATCAACAGTACCGAGGCATTTCGAGTCGCTTCAGCTGACATCGACTCGGCTCGAGTTCGGACATAAAAAACAGAAAGATCCGTTACTACTCTCAGACTCCGACAGAAAAATGCAGCTCAAACCCACTCTATCTATTTAGAGGAGGCTATGAAGCCATTACATTTACTCTACCTAAATGATGGATTATTGTCTTGGAACTAATTACTCTCGCTGCCAGAAGGAGGAGACAGACGTCCCTCCCTCCAGCTGTAAGGTCCTTAGTCCAGCTGGGATGGTTTCTACGCAGGGACTTTACGATGCCATTTTCTTATTAACATAATCTTTTGATTCCCTCAAGAACCCATCATATTTTTTTCAGGAACCATGAAAAGCTCTCTAGGAGCA
Organism: Gadopsis marmoratus; assembly: GCA_036023855.1. NCBI lineage: Eukaryota > Metazoa > Chordata > Actinopteri > Centrarchiformes > Percichthyidae > Gadopsis > Gadopsis marmoratus. The sequence continues at coordinate 29,429 of JAVQJF010106916.1, forward strand.
TGTTTGAGCACCTTTGGGTGCCTGGTCTTCCTTGGAAGTGCAGGAGCCACGAGTTAGTCTGCGTGTGGAAACAAGACGAAGACAGACGCAGCTGCAGCAAATATGCAGCCCCTCAGTCACTTGTCTGGTCATGTTTTGCAGAGTGGAAAACACTGTCTTTACATATTCAGCCCTAAAAATGATCTAACTTTTCTTTTTATGTAATGACAGTGGGTCACTTTCTTTCTCTTCCTTTTTGCTTGTTTGCGGCTGCTTTGCTCTGCCTGACGGTGAGGTGGCTCCAGGGATGGTGGTGTGTCCTGATCACCACCACCGGGTGCTGGACATCTGCTAAGGGCTTGTACATGAGGTGGGACGATAAAGATAAAGTCGCACCCAAGGACTTCGGTTTATCTTTGGACTGTTGTTTCGTGTTTCACAAGGTATGCGTTATATGTTAGGTCCGTTCGTGTTTCCCCTTTTGTTTCTGCAGTCCTTCCTGCCTTGCTCTGTGTCCTGCGGCGTTACCTTTCCTTGTGTGGTTCCCACCTTGTTTGGTCGTGTTTCCTGCCCTCGTTAGTTTCCTTTTCACCTGTCCCCAGTGTATATACGTGCTGTGCCTTGTCCTCTGTCGGTTCATTGTAGTTTGCTGTCGCTACGTGTGGATGCGTTTGCCTGTGTTGTTTGCTGCTTGCTGTTACATGTTTCTGCTTCTCTGTTCCTGGACTTCTCTTTGTGGATTTAATAAATCCCTCACACCCGTCTCCGTCCTTCTCCACTTCCTGCACCATGGACCCTGACAGGAACTGTTTATGCTGATGAGTCACTGAGTGCTTCAATTCTCCAATATATTTAATCTGCTTAGATTCATTAGATACATTTCTTACTACCAGTGCCTGGAATGAAAAACACCTGGATACACTAAGAAGCTGCATGACACTCTGCTTTTATAGGTCCAGTGTTTCTTTTTCTCTTGTCTGTGTCCTGGAATATGATTTCTGTGTAACAAACGCGTCAATTCAAACAGATGGAGGCCTCCCACATGTTTTTAATGCTGGACACCTTTTGAATCCTGAGTCAGTGTGGGTTGAACAGATGTTTGCTTCAGTAGCAGGGAAGTGGCTGCAGTCTGAATGTGCTTAGTTTGGTTTCAGTAGCATTTTGATTGAATCCAAATGAACCAATTTAACCAAATTAGGTCCAGATTTCACTAAATTCCTCAATCTTATTATCAACGGTCGTGTTAAAAACCACCAGCTACAATCATCTTAACATCAGATGAAGCCCAGAAGATATTAAATGACCAAACAGCTTTTGCCTGCTGACTGATTTTCCATGAGCGACTTTAATACAAATACTGTACGTCGATGCACAACATTGGTTTGATCTGCTTAGAAGTATAAAAGGGAAATTCTTTTCAAATTGAAGCGACATGTCGCATGGATCATTTCTGTAAATCAGAGTCACCACTCTGCTGGTCTCATTAACCATCAAAAAAAGACGCACACACACTAAGGCTGTGACCTTCAGCCTGGTCGTCGGAGGCTCGATTCCAGCTCCCATCCGCAAGACACTGAACCCTAAGTTTTACAGATTGTAAAGAGCACATAGAAAACAGCCCAAAGTCATTCAAACTAGCCATTAAAGAACTTACATTTATCTACAGCTAATAACCTGATGTTTGTCATTTTAACCTGCTAATAATGTTTTCTACATTGCTCTTTGCTAACCCCAAAAAAAGCCCATAAAAGTGGCATCAAGATAGTATATAAATGTTCTGGAAGCCTGTTGTCTCCTCCATTAATGTGCAAAGGGAAATGAAAGGGGTTGACGGATGGTGGGGAGACAGCGCCTCCGGTGGCCTTGTTCATCACCTGCTGACTGCCCTCACATACCTGCTCACTCATCTCAGACGAAGGCTGGAACCCTCAGAGACTGACGTGCACAAAAAGGAGGAGGATGTCAGTCCATTGTTCAATTCAATTCAATTTTATTTCGATAGCTCTATATCATAACAGAGTTATCTCATAGCACTTGTTAATATAGAGCAAGTCTATATGTATTATTATATATATTGTTCTAGTTGAGAGGTTGGTTATCTGCCTACATCAGCGCTCTGCCTATTTTAAACAGAAAGGAACCAAACCAATGCTGATGCAGTTCCTCGCAGCGATTCTCACATTAGCCACAAGACAGTTAGACTGTTATGTTTGATAAAATAAATATCACAACCCTCCTCTTCTAAACCAAAAGCTGAATTCATTAAAAACAAACTGCCCCGCTGCTCAGTTCAGTACACTCAGTTTTGCTGCGAAGTCTTACTTTGACTAGTATGACCAGTAGCTTGCAATGGCTGTTAGCTAATGTTAGAAAAATGTAGATAGTTATTGCTGTAAATTACATTACTGAGTCAGCTCACTGACTTTATGACTCTTATTTTTCTATGGTCACACTGCATCTTAGAGGTCACCCTCCCACCTGCTTCCAGTACATAAACTCAACCAGGACATCATCAGCAACTATCAGTTCATCCCCAAACTCTCCAGGACAGAGTCCAGTACGCAGCAGGACAAGACCCACTGGACGCTGGCACACTGGATACAGTCTGTAAAATTAATGTCCCCGTGAACCTGCCTGCACAGGAGGGGAGCAAACCTGTAATTAATCTATGCAAGACATTCTCTTTGACTGATGTGCAGTTTTCGCTGCTCAGCAGTGGTTTAAATTTTATCCCAACCAAAAGTATAAACACAAACATCAAGGAACAAGGTCTGATGTACAACAGTAGCACAGAAGACAATAGGCACATTGTCCTTAAACAGCAGTGCGGCTGTTATTATGGAAAGGCAGCAATATTTGTGGGAGGAATATAGACAATGAAATGGTAAAGTCCAATATCCAAACCTATTTATTTAGAAACTATTCCATTGGTTGATAAGATTGTACAAACACTTTGTGACAGGAAATTCATGAACAACAAACAAAAGGCTGATCTGTTGGGCAGCTCTCATCACACAGCCAGATATCTTTCTGTGCTCCCAAAAATCCACAAGGACACTATCAAGTGCAGTAAAGCCCGTGAGGTGTTCATTCATGAAAGTATTCACTTCCATTTCATCTGATCCTGTCGGAACATAAACTGTTCCAAGGATTCCATCCTGTCCCGGTCCAGCGGCCCGCCGGCGGCCCGTCTGCATATGAAGCAGATCATTCTGGCTGTATGCAGATGAGCTGCTCAGCTGGAGCTCAGGACGCATATCGTTCAGAAAGCTTAGATTCTTGTGATTCGAGTGACGCCGACCATTTCAACATCCAACCACAGCAGCTGATACAATCAACGCTAATGTCAGTCAACAACAAGTAAACAACGTTATCGCATCTCACCTGTGATGTTGAACAGAAATCCACAGGTCAACAACAAGGCGCCGGAAACGCCGCTGTTCCGCTGTCAACAGTCCAGACGATACAAATCCAGTGAAACATTTAGTCCAAAACACGTTATTACATCCATAAATCCCACAGAAGGCTCCATCATCGTGGCTTAGTAGTTGACAGTTGTGCACGTTCTCTGTAATAACTTTGGCTCACTTTATGATATTTTCGCTCCCTTCATTTCAAAATGTCCGCTCACTTCCTGTCTTTCTATTGACAGCTCACTGACCCAATCGGACCTTCTCTGTCCCGCCCTCAGACTAAGTTAGCCAATGATAGTCTGCATTGAAGGGAAGTGCATGCCCCCCTTCTTTTTCTAAAACACGAGCCAATTGCAGCGCATCATAATAATGATTGGCGTGTCGAATAGCCAATGAGATTCTGAAGACGGGGATATGTCGCTTTAGG
>JAVQJF010106953.1:0-10772 GCA_036023855.1 Gadopsis marmoratus
TGAGTTTAATATTACAGAGTTTTGGAGACGTGCGAGTGTCTGTGACATTGAGTTTGACTGAGCAGGAAACACAAGTGAACTTAATTTACTGGAAACATGGAGCTTCTGCCTGTTTTTAATTATTGATATATTTATTTTTTTAACATTTATTTTGTTCCCCATTGTGTGAAATTTTTTTCCTGTAATAGCAGCAGATCACCTCATGACAACAGTCTCAATAAAAAAAATTTCTTTGCTAGAATTTAATATATATATATATATATATATTCATTTTTTACCACCCATGCTATGATCCCCCGATTGTCACACTGATTTCAGTGATATGAATTCAGTGGTATAACATTTTCAAAATGTATTTATTATTTTATTATAATTTTGGCCATTGTTTGCTTCCATACACACAAACATACACACATTGTCGCCAAACTCATCAGTGCCAGTTTTTTTTTTGTGTCGCTCTGCTTTGGCTGGATGGACATTATAATTATTATTATTTTAACTTTCCACCCTTTTCCTCTCATAGCTCACTAACATTGCCAAGCCCCATGAAAGTGTGTGTCTGTGTGTGCATGCATGGGTTTGATATAAATATTCTTTGCGAGTGTGTGTGTGTGTGCGTGCAGACGAGTGTTTGCGTGCCTACAAGTTTTAATAGACCATGTGAGGTGTTAAGACACTTAAGATCTTTGTTTACTAAAGCTATCCAAATAATATATTGTATGCTCGTCATATCTTCTGAACAATGTGCACTATGTTTGCATGTACAGTTTTACTAAGGATGCACCAGTTCCTTTTGTTAAAAACTGAGTGTTTTGAAATATCAAAATCTATATGAAAATTGATTACAAAATGGCCTTAAATCTTTCACTGATCTTCTTGGAATTGTGCGATGCCTTCTTCAGAAAAATGAATTGTTTAAAGGAATTAATCGTTATCTATTTTGTGTCAGTGTTTCTATTGCTTTCTAGTGTATTTTCTTTGCACAAGTTCAGTTATGGAAAGTAAAATATCTTGTACTTTTTTGAAATCAGAGAAAGCATGGCTGAAGTACTGATTGTCTGATAATACATATAATAAATGACTATTTCTGTATCGAACTATGGATTTTTAAATAAATATTCATTTTTAACAGAATTTGCTGTTTTTTGTCTTTTGAGGAACTCTTAAATTATCTCTCCTCTTTTTTCCCTTATGTTGGTGTTTGCCTTTTCTCTCCTCTCTCCATTCATAGCTTATTAAGACTAATATACGGTTTGCTCCCTCTGATAGGATCATTATAGTACACCATAAATACACAAAGCACACGGACACAGGACCACTAGCCTTGAGCAAGGCACTAAATGCTACTGCAAAACACGTAATATATATTCATTTCAGCGGTGTTGTTGCTGAGGTGTCTTTCTGTTTCTCTGACTCATTCTGATTTAGCACCCAGTCCTGGTGTGAATATGAATCTGTCATCGGTCTAAAACGGAAAAATATTTATTTCTCAGTTTTTATTTCTGAGAGTAATTGGCACATTTAAAGAGGCAATTAGAAAGACTGTCAGTGCCCCGTCACACAAAACATACTCAAATTTGTAAAGTTTATCTGCCGGGGGTTGATAAGGTTCTTCGTCAGCACTCAATAGCTCAGCAAGTACTTTTGACAGGTGCTGAGATCCCTGATTTTCATTTTTTTGGGATATTCTCAGTCTCACTCCTGCCACTCAAAGCGGCAGAAGGCTTACGGAGTTTTGCTGCAGTGGTGAATGTGTTCTGACTGCTGCAATGAGAAAGGTTAATAAAGGTCATTAAACTTTAAAGGAATACTTTGGAAATGCGCTTACTCGCTTTCATGCCGACGATTAAATGCGAGGATCGATACCACTCTCATGTTTGTGCGTTAGGAGCTGGAGCCAGGAGGTGGTTAGCTTTGTTTAGCATTAAATGCACGGAAACCGCTAGCTTGGCTCTTGCTATAGGTAACAAATACACCCACAAGCACCTCTGAAGCTCACTAGTTAACAAGTTGTACTTTGTTTGTTTAAATCAAATAGAAACAGAGCTTTTAAGGTGCTACAAGTTATTTCGAAAAACCTTTGCAAATGCCAGGCTAGCTGCCCCCCATGTAGGTTTATGAAACCATGTTACAAACTATTTATTTTGTAAAAAAAAAGTGCCCAAATGTTTAATTGCTTGTCCTCCAAAGGAGGCTGAACGTGCCATCAGTCTCCATCCAGTCTGGAGGCTTTCAAGATGGCCGAAAAGGGAAGGAAAGCAAAAATAATATTGGGTATATTTTTGCATTTGTCTTGTGAATTACTGGATCATTTTCACTCTGCAGACGTCTAATAAGATAATAAAATAAAGATATTCAAAAGGAATGATCACGATTTGGTTGGCCTCCACATGTGGCTGTGTAGCGACGACTCCAGTAGACTCAGTTCTGATTTATGGCCCAATACACTGGGAACCAATAGTCACGTGGTTTGGCTGGCGCATGGTCAGAAGGAATCGGGGACTTGTGTTTGGGTTTATGTTGCTGTTTTGACGCTTTTTGCATCAAAAAAGTTAAAGGGATGTGTTACACGTAATTTCCTGTCCTGTTATTGTTTGTCTGCTCACTGATGACTAGGATGTAACAGATGCAACATGAACAGATTTAAAGGAAACACATTGACCATCAGCTGCCTGTCACTTAGAAGTACTTAGAAATGCCCTGTCTATTACTGCAACTTTATGGCCAACTCACATTCACCCACGCCTAATTCTCTGGTAACAAACCTTCCTGTGAAACGTCTTCCGTCTGCTTCCATCTCAGCATATAATGACCACAATCTCTTTCACTCTCTAATCAGCGTCATTTCTTATTTCAAACTTCGCCTCGCTGTGCATCTGTTTCTCGCTTGATGATCTGTCACATACCGTGTGATGCCGAGCTGCCTGTCACTTTGGTGAACAGCAGGTTCCACAGAGGAAGATGGACAGCAACATATGTATTTGTTGCCAATTAATTCGTCGAGGAGCTAACACGGAGGCTGTCTACAAAGAAATGCTAAATCAGATTTTCCCGACAGACAATACAGTGTTGCTGTGTTTTAGCTTTTTAAGTGCTTATTAAATATATAGCACATTGGTGCTGATCACTTTCCAAGTAAAAAAAATCATAAACTCGAGAGGAAAAAAAGTGGAGTGGAATTTTCCAGATTGTTAGTGTAGTTATTGACATTTCATAATGGATGGTTTCTCTTGTCCCACAGTAAATATGTCAACATTATGTTGATAATAAAGATGGCCAACGGTGACAGATGGACAGATGCACACATTGTCCTGCTGTCCACAGAGGTCCGAATCAATCACCATCAGCCCTCTCGTGTATATTAGATAGATGTCAAGTTAGCTTGTTGTTAAATAGTAACAACAGCTCAAGCTCTCAGGAGATTTCAGAGCCAGATTTTTCCTTGGGCGAGACTGAAAAAGAGTGAGATCCTTGTTGTTTAACAAACGGTCCGTCTCTGTAGCGATCCTTTCCATAAAGTTGTCAGACACTTTGAAAGCAAAATCGAAAGAAAAAGCCCTTTTAGTGGATGTACTTTAGACCAGCGCACTTGCCCAAAAGGATTATATTGCAGCCACTGCAGCCAGTGGTGGATGAGGTGGACCAGTATTAGTCTTTTGACCACCAAATTAGTAAAAATAGGGCGCAGCTTTACTGGCATTGGCATTTTTACTTGTTTACATTGTGGCCACCAGTTTGGAACCAACGTCTACATTAAAAAGTAGACACACAGTCAAGTTATACCAAAGATCACTCAAAAGCTAATTTTATGGAAAAGGATTTCAGCATCGATACGTCACTGACAAACTGACATTTGAGGTATAATCGATCTATATTTTGTTATAAAAAAACAACATTGCATAAGGTAGGTTAAAAATGGACCCAGACTGACTAAATGCAATCAATCACAATCATCAGCTAAATTAATCATTTGTAAGATTGAAAATACAGGCGAGATAATACATTGGGTGTTTGTAATGCAAAGGCGAGTTGTGTCTTATTTCTCCTGCACAGGCGGAGGAGCTTTGTGCATTCCTCAGGTTGCTTTAAATAGCTTTATTTTCCCGGCGGGGAAATGGACGGATTGATTGAGGGGCAAAGAGAGGCAGACTGAGAGAAAGGTGCTAATATCACTGTCAATCAACATCTAATGCAATGCCAGCAGAGAGAGAGAGAGAGAGAGAGAGAGCATATAGTAGCACTACATGTACAAAAACACACACCAGAGAGGAGTAGAGGAGCAAAACACGAATTCAGAGCAAGCTACACCTGTAGGAAATGAGCAACATCGAGGAAAAATTTAATTATCGACTCATTTTATTTTTATTTTTATATTATGTGTCATTTACATTGCTATAATATTAAATCTGAATGTGTTTTCATGCCCAAAAAAATGCAAGAAAATAACCACCAGACTCAGTACTCAGCGCTTAGATATTACCATCCATACCGTGAAGAAACTTGAAATAATTCCTTCGATCCTTAATTGTTTAAATAGCTATTCACCGGGTGATTAGGTGGCAATTAGTTGATACAAAAGGTTGTGCGAGGTTTTTGTCCTCTCAAAAGACGTGATGTCTTAATGCTTGAGTAAGTCTAATCAACACTGTGGTCGGTGTCAACCAGGGATGCAATTATGTTCGCTTGTCACTTCCTGACACAGCCTGTAGCTTAGCAACCTACCACGGAGACAGAGCTAAAGTTGGATCTCATTTGAATATTGCCCAGAAATTAAAAAGAAAGAAAGAAAGAGAAAGAAAGTGGTTGGTGCAATACAAAGTGCAGAGTTGCATTTTCTAAACATGCAGTTGTCATCAGGACACTTCTCAAAATCACCAAATCCTCTTACGCACATCTCCCACTACGCCGTCAAACTTTTAAAGACTGCATGCTAGAAACAGTGATATGTATGTGGGCAGGTTGCATAATTACTAATTAATACAACAAAACACATGTTTTGGCCACTCCGCCCACTGAACTCCCACCATTGCTATATAAATAGACATTTTAACGGTGCTAATAAATGTCACGTAGCTGGTGTGTTCGGGTTCATTATGTAACTTTAAAGATGATTTGTGTTATAAAATAATTTTCTTACACCATATGTCTAAATGAGATTTTCTATTCTTGTCCAAAGCAGAGAGAGGTGTGAGCAATGTGGCACTTATTGCTCTAACTTTATTTTATGTTCCTCTTCATTGTGTTACTTCTTGTATTCTACTTTAATCTTCAGGCAAGAATGGTTGAACACGACGCAGCAGACGCTCAGATATCCTGACTTTTAGTCCCTCGCGTGGATCAGTCTTCAAAAGGTCTACAGTTCCCATAGTGCAACCCAACCGTGCCTTTGATTTGACCCTCCCTGCTTCGTAAAATACCCATGACCCCATAGATTGTAACAAGGACTTTGTGTTCAAAATGTGTAGTCTCAGAGCCCAAACTGACGCAACCCTGATCAGATCATCGGGTTGATTAAGTAATTAACAGTGAGCAGTATAACAAAATGCCTAATGTTTAATAAATCTCTCAAATGATTTCAGAAGTCTAATCTAGTAGCCTGTTATGATGAATTTACCTTATAAATTACAGTACACAGCTTTCCCCAGCAGAGTGCTATCGTGTTCTTTTCTTCGAAAACTAGCAGAGTTACAAAAGTAGACTTCGTTTCCCATCAGATGCCTGCAAAACTGTTGACATTCCCAGTTCTTTGTGTTTAGTGCGCTAATTAGCAAATGCTGTGAACATGGGAAACATCAGCATGTTAGCATTGTCACTGTGAGCATGTTAGCATGACGATGTGAGCATTTGGCTCAGCACACCGCCGTCCCTGAGTGCAGCCTCACAGCGCCGCCAGCATGGGGTGAAACAGAAACTAGGTAGTGCAAGAGATCTGCAATGTAAAAAAGAAAAAATGCTTTGGCTCTCATTCATTTCAGCTGATTTGAAACGAATCACATTAAACACACGGAGAAAGAGCTAAAACACAGGCCGTGCTTCTTCATTATAGTCCACAAACATCAACTAAGTGAGACAAAACGCCAGCTTGGCCACGCAGCTGACTAATGGCCTTTATTGTGCTTGCTGTGTTTAATCAGTAGATACAACACACACACACGCAGAAACCTAGTCTTTGTCTCAATTAGCAGTACATATGAGGCCACTTGTTCTCCCTAACCTGGCTTGATATATTATGCATCAGAGCTAAGCATTTCCATGTGGCTCTAACTGTGTGTAAGTGTGCGGCAGCGTGTTTCCACCTCGGCTAGCAATACATTATGCAGCGAGACAGAAGGCAGATGCATGGGGTGCTAGGAGCCTCATTGCCTTCTGTGTGTGTGTGTGTGTGTGTGTGAGAGAGAGAGAGAGAGCGAGAGAGAGAGAGAGAGAGGGTTATAGATCATTGGGAAATCTGGTGAATTTCTGTTGCATCTTATTTCTGGTCTCTGCAGCCCACATGAAGACGTCTGAGAGTGTGAGTTTCTCCCAGTGCATGTGAACGTGAATATGCATGTGTGTTGACACATGTGTGTGTGTGTAGGAAGCTGACTGATGTACCGCGACAGGGTCGAGAGTGTCGGAGGAGTTGGAGAGTCATCTGACAGCGATGACCTCACTGCTGCTGCTCTGCTGACTCCACGCACTCGCATACACTCGTTCTTTGCTGGACTGCTGGCACTGCAATATATATATATATATCTGAGCAAGGGGGATACTTTTTAGGAACTTCATTTTTGTTCAGGCAGATCACTGCACTCATATTAAGACAAATTACACTTGATTATAGAAAGCTCTTGAAACAATTTAAAGCCGCACTAATCAATATTTTTATATTAACAATGGAAATGACTGTATTTGATCGTAGTTACAAACCCGCCGAGAATCATCATCCAACTCTGCAGTTCCCCTCAACCTTATGGAGCATTCAGCTCATTGTTTTGGTTTAATGGCCTACATCTTTACTGTTTTGTTTCAGTCTTGCAGCTCTCATCGGTGCTGTTTCCAGACTTATGTTTCAAATGCAACAGGTAGCTCATTTCAATGTAAAAGCTCTGATAAACCGACTATACGCTACCTGCCTGTCACTAAACAGCTGACAGACAAAGAAAGCAACTACCTAGTGAACATAGTGGAGCATTTAGCAGAAGGAACTAGATATTTTCCGTGGCTCTTTAGGAGGAGGTGGAGACCAAAACAGAGCTAAAAGGAGAGTGAATACTGGACTTCCATTCGCCAGCAACATTTGGCCGTTGGCCAGGTGTTCTCTACATACCTCGGCCTCCCTGGTGAAGCTCCTCGCCATCAAGACAAATCTAGTTTCAGGAACCTTTCTCTCGAATATCCAGTTATTTTTCTCTAAGGTCAGATAGTGTTTCACATTTGTTTGTTACGAGCAAATTTCCCAACATTACACCATATTTCGCTTGTTTATTAGAGGAAATGTTTTTGCAGTGCAACAGTCAAATGACACACTGCATTTAAAGAGCTTTCTTTTCTAAAAATGACTACACTTACCAGAGAAATATCACTGTCGGGAAGCCTCGAGGTGCTCACAGCTTCTTACAAAAGAGACCCCAGTGCTCCCAGCAGAGGAGGCAGAGTGGAAAATGAAAAGGTCTCTGTTGTAACCACCCACTGTAGGAGTGATAATAATTATCAGGAATGGCATGTGCCTTGCCTTTACAATTATGTCACTGACAGTTAGCGGCACCGTATTGCCTCTTCAGACAGCAACTCTAATAAACTGAGGGAAATTGAAAGAGAAGGCTCAGTAATACTCGGATTTGTTCCACACAACTGCACACAATTTGAGGTATCGAATGAGTTGCTAATGATCTAGCGTACCCCTTTTGTGCAATCACGTCACATAATTCCCAAATGTTATCCAGGACACCACATGTACATTTTAACAGAAGGTGTTTTCACCTGGAGAAGCTTTGTGCTACCACTGTTTATTTGTGCTACCAATACGAAAGAGCAAAGACTTCTCATTTTGTGCTGCTGAAGATTGACGGGTGAAATATTGTTATGTAATAATGATGAAATCCATGAAATAGCTGGTTAATTCTGCTGCTTTGCTGGAGACATTTTGGGCAGAAGATGTATATTAGATCATACCATGCGTTTTAGCAAAGGAAGAAAAGTTAATAAATAAACCTTTCAGATCAGAAGTGGACAGAATGGAGTGCATCATGAATCCACACTAAATTCTGCTCTCCCTTTTACTCGATAATAGGTTCACAAAGTGTGGTCAGGCGAACTTTGCACACATTCAGTTGAATAAGTTGTCACTTTTTTCCCTCTCTGATAATATTTTTTACACTGTACCAATATTTGTCACTTTTTTTCTCCTCACCTTCTCATACTGCCAAGTACTTTACCAGATCGGATAAGTGGGAGAGCAGTCAGTAAGTGAACTGAACCGCTTTAAGGTCTAGTCATATTCAGTGTTTTTCTTATTGTCTACAAATTCCAAGACAACACAAACAACGACAATGGATTTATTCTATTAACAACTGTTGTCTGTGTAGTCAAAGCCTGATATATGTTATTCCTCTGTGCCACAGAGTCTTGTTGTTGCCCAAAAACTATTCAAAACACATCTGGGAATCACACTGTTGCACTGGGTGACATGTTCCCACATACGTCGTCCTGCTGCCATAAATACTCGATTGAGGGACATATGTGTATTCATCCGCAGCTGAAAGTAGTCCCCACCAAATACACTTTTTACAATTGTCTGAGAAACCTTAGCAAATTACTGAGCCACTTTTAATAGAAACAAATGGGCCTGGAGATGAGTGCCATGTACAGACAGGGTAGGGAGGTAGGAAATCATTGAGTAACACACTAATGCATTATTGGTTTTGGTGTTTAAATGGGATTTGTGGAAACTAAAACTTTAGAATAACACCAGCCTTGGGATAGACGTTGCACAGTAAACAGCTTGGAGTCCGTATTCATTTGTCCATATTTACAGTTTAGAAGACAACACCTGCATTTGTAGGTAGTGTGCATGTAGACATACATGTACACGAAGAAGCAACTGATGTGAACAAGCAACAAACTCTAAAACCAAGTCCATCTCGGTGTCTTTCTGAGTTGCGTGTTGTCCTCTTTTGGTTGCAGAAAATGAAATTGCTCTTTCAAATTTATTCCTCAGAGCCTCTGACGCTTGCAAAAGTTGCACAGAAAGGTGCGTTGATGTTATGTAGCACGCTTTGCATGCATGTGTACATGCACATACACACAATGCACATACTCTTCCCTTAGTTTCTAAAAATGACTTTATTTTTGACAGCTAAAGCTAATAGATTTTTACTTGAGTATAAGATTTTGTCCTCCTGAAATATGTTCTATGATTCCTCAAATTTTTTGTCGTTGAAGAACTTCCTTATCCTCTGGGCCAATCAGCGTGATTTTGTAACTTTGGTATCAGCAGGGGGGATCCATCATTTCACCAGTTTTCCTCAAAATGCAATCAGTGATTAATCAGATGCACCGCATTATGCCATGACGAAGTACAACTGCATCGTGAAATCAAACAAATCTGTGAATGCTGGTAGCGCCCTCCCTCTTGGGGTGTAATTTTCAAAATGCCAGAACACAGTGGTGGGAAAAGACTCCTCTTCACTTTCATCATCCCCAAAATGAAAATCAATGAGATAGTGGAAAGGCAGTCAGGGAGATTTATTATTTTTCTTTACAAAAAATGGCGTAATGTACATTCCAAGCAGTCTCTCAAAGCAAACATCACATACTGTATCTCCTTCACACCAGCTCAGAGTGTCTGAATACTGTAATCAACATTTGTGTAATCATCCCAGTATAAGTTTATTAAAGTCTCTCCTGTGAGCTGGCCCCACGCTGCGTGATGTAATTAGAATCTTGTAGTGATCTGGGTTAGACGGAGAGCAGTCAATGTGCCACGTTTTCCTTTTCATTCCTCCTGCGTTGGGCTTTCGTTCGCCAAGTAAAGTTACGAGCAGCAGAGCAATCAGCGGGTTTCATTATCATCATTACATACTGTAGAATGTCAGATCCTGCTAATCCAATTTGGCTGCCTGGGTTTCTTCTTTGTTTGTCTTTGTCTAGCCGTAATTTAATTTAATCTGAAAGAGGAAAACCAGGTTTTTGTTTGCTGTTACAGAGGCATGCAGTTTTCCAGTGTTACTGAGCTGCAAAAGCATCGTTTAGGATACAGTGTTGAATTTATAACCTGTTTGATTTACTTCATGTTAAAGTACTTGCTCTGTTCATAGGAACGTGTAAATTTGTCTTATAGCTCCTCCTAGTGACAGATTCTGGCTGATCTGTTGACGAGACACCTGTATACATCTCTATCTGAAGACCATTGAGTCAAATCCATATATTTCTGTGGAGATGCTGTGTACCTCCCTATACAAAAGTAAACATGCAAATATTGTACTTTTTACTCTCTACATTTATCTGACAGCTAGTTACATTAGATTTAGTTTTTACAAAACATGATTAAGATATAAAACATGTGTTTTATAACTTACTGTGCTGTAGGTTGAACTGTCTAGCAGGATATAAAGTAATTAAAATGTGCTCCAGCATCAGTAGTAATATTCCAATAATATATACTGTATAGCCCTGCGATTGACTGGCGACCAGTCCAGGGTGTTTCCCTGCCTCTCGCCCAATGTTAGCTGGGATTGGCTCCAGCCCCCCCCTGCGACCCTTCGGGATAAGCAGAATGGTTAATGAATGAA
>JAVQJF010106970.1:0-41205 GCA_036023855.1 Gadopsis marmoratus
GTCTTTGTAGTAGAGCTACTATTAGTTGATTACTCTATCGATGATTTTGACGGCCCATTAATCATTTGAGGGGGGTTTTTTCAAGCGAAAGTGCCAAACATCTGCTGCTTCCAACTTCATAAACGTGACAACCTGCTTTCACAGTTGTATGTGATTTGTAAATTGAATCTTTTGGGGTTGTTGGGTTTAAGTCGGACAAAGCGAGCAATTTGAATATGTCACTTTGGACTCCCAGGAAGATAACCAGCGGATTAATCAATAATGAAAGATTTCAAACCCACGGATACAACTTACGGAAGAAGCAAAGGTTTAGAAATCAGACGGACTCGAGGGTGTCAGGTGAACAAATGCTGCAGCTGATTCTACACGTCTCTGCAGTTTAAAATGAGAGAACCCGGCTTTAGATTCCACTTTTATGAATGTGCACATATGGTCCTCTGTATAAAATACCTGCAGTATTAGTACACAGTGTGCAGTATCCCAGCAGTTTTTAATATTCCCAGTTGCTCTGCTCTTAATTTCCTTCTTCTTCTGTGTACCCTCTTCCTTTCTGCCGCTGCGACCTCCTAATTTCCCCGCAGGGATCACAAAGTTTCATCTTCTCTTATTAAACTTAATTTGCAGTGCGTATGCGTGTGTGCGTGTGCGTGCGTGTGTGTGTGTGTGTTTTTGCAGTATGCTCAAAGACGAGGAGACGCAGCCAAGTGGTAAATTGTCCTTGTCATCCGTGTGTCACCAGCAGAGTCGGTAACCTTAACAAGGACTGCATGTCCGCTCGTTCCTGCGTTAGGCGAGGCCCCGCCAGCGTGGCATCCTCATCTCGCCGCCGGGACGCTTCCCTCGGCACATCGGGGAGGACGGCGCTGACGCCCACGCACTCGTTGTCGCTGCTAATTAGGGAAGCAGCGTCGACCCGTTCGCTACCTGTGACGGCCGTCCTTCTGCCGCTCAGCGCCGCTCACAAGCTGTTCAGTCTGAGCCGGACTTCAGCCGCCACACACTTCTGCGATCTTACACTTAGAATAAAGAACCTGCTCAGCTGGTCACTGAGTTTCACTGGGACAGCGCAGCGTTCAGTGCCTTGCTCAAGGGCACCTCGGTTATTAGTGAAAGGTAATGAGACAACTCATTTTCATGCTGATCTGGAGATCATATGATCACCTTTTGAGTCCCACATCTGCTTCTTTACATTTCCGGTCGTTGGTACATTTAAAGTTAGAGAATTGGGCCTAGTTTTAATGTACTTGTTCTACAAAAGTTCGGCTTTTATAAAAAGTTGGAATGAAATCCCCAAACCTGGCTGTGTCTATGCCCTGGATGAACCCGGTTAACTTGTTTAAACCTTTAGCATAGAGGTGACGGATCACAAAGTGCTCATTTAAATTACTTCCGTAATGAACATTGTTGTCCTGACGACGGGGGCCCCAGATCAGAGAACTGATTGGATGGTCGGGTTGAAGGACTCATTCCGTCATCGTACCACAAGATCACAATAGCAAAAGAAGAGGTGTGTGTGTGTGTGTGTGTGTGTGTGTGTGTGTACACCAGTGGTGCGCAGGAGAAAAAGAATAGACTTCAAAGAAAAACTCCGGTATTTTAAAAGCTGACTTCTGTGTTTTTGCCTCTGTGAACGGGCTGAACCAGATCCAGTGGAAAAAGCAAGCACGTTTAATGGACACACTTTGACGGAGTTGCCGCAAGGATTATGTTGCAGCCCCGTTTCACTGCTGTGACCCCAGAAATATGTAAAAAAACAACAAAAAAAACAGGGTCCAGGTACCCTTTGAAGAATGTGGTCACACTGTGTAGATGTCATTTACACATGCATTATTTACACCGGCTGTTTAATATATATATATATATATATATATATATACTGTATATATAGTGTGTATATACTGTATATATACAGTGTGTATATACATATATACTGTATACAGTATATATGTATATACCAGGCTGACACGGGGTCAGTGTGTTCTGTAAATGTACATATGTGTGTGTAATACAGCCACACTGTGTGTTTACTTACTTACAGTCCAACTCTGTCACTGCTGCTCTGCCACTCAAAACATCTCCCCTCGCCTCGTTCACAGAGCCTCCTCCCACACACATCTCGCTCTTCACACTGATTTGATTCCAATTTCTTTGCTTCAGTCACTTTCTCGGATTCTCTCTCTCTCTCTCTCTCTCTCTCTGGCTCCTATCCAGCCTTATCTCTCTCGCTCTCTCATAGTATCTCCTTTGTAAATGGATCCTCGGCCCTGGCCTGCATTTGCATGGGCAGGAGCCAATAAGGCGTTTTGCTGGGGGGACGCCTGAGAGAGGGAGGGAGGGAGAATCTCATTTCCATATATAACGAGGCCTGTTCTGCAGGCAGCCAAGGAAACAGAAATGGATTTATTTATGTATGGTTTTGTCAAAGATTTCCCCCAGTGGTTGAAGCCAATCCAGGAAACCAATTATTGCGAGAGCGAGAGCGAGATTTCTTTTAATTTTATTTTGCCTTTTCAGCTCGCTCTGCCTCTGTACATCCCCCAGAAAGAGAAACGAGCAGGTGGATGAGTTGTCGAACCGATGATGATGATGATGATGATGATGATGAGGAGGAGGAGGAGGTTAGGGCGATTCCATCATCACCGCTTCTTCTTCACGTTTGACTTTAGTTGCAATCAAAGCACCGGCCTTTTCTTTTCGCTCGGCTCGAGGCCCGTTTCTCTGTTGTCTCTGCGAGGAGCTTTGGGAACGAAAAAACCAACCCAACTTCTCCGGCTCGCTCGCTTTCACTGTAAATGTCAAGAAAATGAACAAGAAGAAAAAAACCCAGAGAGAGAGAGAGAGAGAGCAGGGTGACTTCACATCGGGACGACGGCGTGCAAAAGACGTGCAAGACGCTGGCTCTTATTCAGCGTCGCCAAGAGTCGTTACTTTGTCAAACAGGACTAAGACGCAAAAGAGGACAGCGAGAGCATAAGAAATCAAGGCATCTTATATTCTCCAGGATTGTTTTTTGGGTTTTGTTTTTTTTTTTTTTTTATGCCTTTTCTAATCTGCGATGCAAAAGAATTAAAGCATGGAGCCGAGCTGTTATCTCTTGCACGCAGCGCGAGAGAGAGAGAGAGAGAGAGAGAGAGAGAATAGGCGAGAGCTGAATAATAAATCAAATACACTCCGACGCCTTATACATTTCCTACACTTCACCTTAAATATTGAGAGGCCTACTTCTCAGCCCACTGCTCCTTTCAGGCAAACAAAAAGAAAAAGTGGAAACTTTCAAGAATCGGGTGCATGAAGGATGGAGGACGTCTCCATCCTCTGTTTTCTTTTCCCGGGACGCTGACTGATGTTGTTTTGCAGTTTTGCACCCCGCTCGCCTGCTGACATTTTGCATAATGTGGACCGAGCGACTGCCGACTGAGGATGATCTAAGCAGCTGGACGGATGGAAGTCGCTGCGGGGGTGGAGGGGTGGGGAGCCGGCTGATGGATGGAGCCACTCCAGCTGAGGGTGGAGACAGGAGGAGGAGGAGTTTGTAAAAGCTGGTGAACTTAATCGCTCTTCCTGTATTTAGATCAGCGGTTCTGTGTGCTTCATGCTTGCAGGGGCGTCTCTTCATCAAATGGGAATATTCTTCATGTCTCCATCATTTTAGACGTGACTGATCGGTCACATAGGTCACGTTGTATCTCAAAGCGCTTGGTGGAAGGCGGAGAAGTTAGGGTTGGGCGGTTCGACGAATATATCGCCGGCTGTTGTTTTGGGGGACAAGTCTTGTCATTTTATTGTGCTAATTTAATGGTCTGCTTCCTGGAGAATTCAACTCAGTAAATAATTTAGGATATTTAATGACATGTTTCCAATTGGTTTGTCTGACCTGCAACAATAAGAACAAAAAGAGCTTGGGTTCTTGGGGACTCCACGTCCTTAAAGTCTGAAAGACAGCTTGAAAAGAACGGTAAAAAAAAATCAAGAGATAATGGGTCACGTCCCCAAAACCCTGGATCCCACATTTCCCATAATACAACTGAATAGCGCCTTTCATTACATCCTCTCAGCCTTGTAAACACTCACATCTTTCTATTACTGTTGTTACTACAGTAACTACAATATGCATACATATACGCTGCTGATGGATTGTGTGTGTTTTTATGCAGGACTGGATTCCACACGGGATGCACAGTGGTCACGTAGACAAAGCCCCACGGCCGCTTTTGCTTCAGAGCATAAAAATAAGATGAGTTTGGGCAACGCTCCGAGTCTGAACGTGATTTCCAAGCCAGCGACGACTCCGCAGGAGTTTAAGGTTAATATAAATACATCTGGCAGGTCGAGTGTGAGACTAGATGCCTCGTTCAGACAGATGTGTGTTTGGAGCTTGCTCAGTGGCTCTGCGGGCGATTTTCAGTTGAAAAACTGTGAACTTAACGGCGAGAGCCCGGCTGAATAATGGCTGATAACGGTTGGAGGAGGTAAGAGCCGATGTAGTGGCACCTAAAGCTGTTGCTGCTTAACATATGGCTAGGTGCTGACGGAGCCCTCCAGACGTTCCTCTTTGTATTGTTAACTGCCAGCACTGAACTTCCAGCCGCGGCGACGTGAGGCTTCACAGCATCCCGGCGAAGATTATCTGATGTTAATTACCACGGGGTGCCAATAAATCACTCGCAATCATGTCATAAACATGAAGGGGCCCTTCATGCATCATTATAGCCTCACAGAGACGAGCGAGCGCGAGCCTTTCGCCGTGACACCCGCCGCTTTGCATAAAAGTCCCTTCATTATCCCGCCCCCTTCATTTCACTCACATGACAGCGAGGGTTTTTTTTTTTTTTCCTTTAACAGCCTCCATCATGTCTTTCATCACGATACTCACGTCATTGATGTCAAATTCCAAAGTGCCTCCTGTCTGAAGTGAAGCTCCACACAAAAGCTCCATGAAGCAGCGTTAATGTGGGCAGGAGGACAGAGGCTGCAGGTACTTATGAGCTCGTCATTACAATCGATTTCTTAATTTGATGAAATTAGAAACACGGGATGGTTCCTCTGGCAGCATGCACTGCATGAGAGGCTTTGTTTAAACGTGACGTGGCGAGGACGGCCCCTCCAAAAGTTGAGATGTTCAGAAACCACAAAAATAAAAAGGTCCTTAAAGTGCTCAGGGAAAAATGGAAATTTGAACATTTTAACCTCCAAGATACCTGCGCAAACTCCATCTGCAGATGTGATGTGACAGAAAGCTGACAGAAAATGCTAGTTGATCTAGTTGACCAAACAATCCCAACCCCAGGTCCACTCAGGAGCTTTTTTCGGAGCTTTCAGCCGTATCGCAGTGTTTTCATGCTCTGTAGCTGCTGTGGTTTCATCTAAAGCACAGTTCGGACTTCTCTTCTCTGTGTTGGCTTAAAGTTAATTCAACGGTTAATGCAGATGTTGGGAATAGTAGTTTGACAAAATGTGTCCCCCAACTCAAAATCCACTTACTAGCCTGTTCCAGTTAGCGTTCCCGTGCGATAAGTGTGACACGACTGAAAGGCGTATCTTCTAGGCAGGAACCACCATCACACAATAAAATGTGGACACTGTTGGCAAATCTCATTCAACGCGACACACAGAAATTCTATGAGCTAAACTATGCAGGAGGCTTTTATTCCTCCTTTCCCTGTGTTGGTTTTTCATTAATTGCGGTCTGGAGTCTCCCCACAGAGCGCCATGGATCTCCAGAGGCCACCCCGGCAATATAAAGGTCAAACAAAAACACAAAACGGAATAAAAATCATTTCCCTCCCCTTTTTCCTGTAAATCTCCATATCTAACGAGCGTGGAGGTGACTCTAATGACCTGGCTATGCTAACCGCCAGCCAATTAGGGCGGCCGAGGAAGACGAGTGCTCCTTCCGTGTCGTCCGTCTGAACATCTGGTTTGAATCTGTGTCCTCCTGCTGTAATGTTGACCGTGCTGACGGGTCTATTAGCAGCACCGCGCGCGCGTGTGTGTGTTTGAGCTGATACAGGAAGTGACACGGCGGCAGCAGGTACACGAGCGCTCCCACAGCACCCGTCCAAACCGATCAGACGGAGCCAGAACTAACCGCGAATGCCCGGCAGATTCGTGTTCGGGGACTCGATCATCTGCTGCTGATGAGAACCGCTGACTTCCAACATGGCTGCCAGAGGGCGAGCTGTTAAACGCAGCGGGAGAGAGAAGCTGCACGCAGCCGGTCTGTGATGCATGTGCTTTATTTAGACGTGTTTCTTCGGTGTCGAATCCCGTCTCCAACATTTCAACAGGAGCTTTTTGTGGTTTTAAGTCGAGGCATGTCCCTGAGACCAGATTGGTGAGGGGTTCATCAAGTACAAACATAATATGTTAAATCATTTAAGAAGTTATTTTGAAAGTCACTTTTCCTTCTTATAGTAATGGAGCCCTCTTCAAAAGAAGCCATGTGTACCTGATGACACGTCATCGCTGGCTGATGGACGACGACTCAAAACAGAAACCAAAGAGTTGTTTCACTTGAGATTTAAAGGCAGAAATGTGTGAAAATATCCAAAAATAAATGGAGGAAAGGCAGCAAAATCTATTATGACCCCTCAGATTTCTCTTCACAGCCCACACCTGGTGATCTCCAGGATCTGTTTTCTAATTTTAAAGCAAACTACTGGACGGATAAGTATGAAATTCATTGTCACAAGAGGATGAGTCCTACCGACGTTGGTGATCCTCTGACTTTCGTCTAGCGCCACCGGCAGGTCAGAAATGACCACCTTACCAGCTACAGGGTGCCGTACAATGTCTTGAAAGTTTGGAAAATGCTTAATGTTAACCGCCATGTTTTCAAGGATGCTTGAATTCAAATTTACTCCTTACTTTTTTTTCGCACAGTCTGGTGTTTAATCGTCGACACGATCGCTCACGTCAACCAAACATCTTTTTAAATATTTGAAATGAAACGATCCCGTCGTTGTGTCCGATTGTTTGCATTTATCGCAACACTGTCACGGTGAGGGCTAAAAAGGCTTCGAGCGTCTGGACATTTTTGGTTTAGGTACCTTGAAAGTGCTTGAAGAGCGAATTTTTTTTTTTAAATTTTACTCATTAAAAGCTGAACGATTTCTGCGACTAGTGCTGAGGACCTAACGAGCCTACAGCTCCATGAAAATCCAAAGAGGATCAGCAAAGTGGTTACAGCTCGTCCTGAGGGGGACATGAACGTCGGGTTTCCATCTACGCGTGGACGTAGAGCAGTGAGGATGTAGGTGGAGGATCGGGCAGGTTTGAAAGCAGCTAAATGTTAAGCTTCCTACAGCAAAAGGAGACTCCTGCTGTAACTGCTACTTCTTACACTGGTGCTTTTATTCCGGGTGAGTGACTGTGAACTTCTGCTGCTTCTCTAGTTGCATATTTAGCTTCATCTTCTTCGTTATCCGTATGAAATGTCCGTGTCTGGACACAGTCGGTCTTCGCTGAAATAAATAGGATTGGAGGAACGTGCAGTGAACCTGCAGACTTTTATCTTGTGAATATGCGAATCTCTTCTTTGAGTCATTCTTATAAACAGAGCTGTAATGAGGCCGCTGCCGGCGTCGACAGGTCGTCACTGTGATTTACTGTTCAGGCTTTCATCAGGAACAACCCGTCCACACACACACACAGACAACACAAAACAAAATGTTAAAATGAATCTGCACCATCCCTCTCCTCTGTTGGTCCAAACTTTCTGCTTCATTTGAGCCCAGAGTGCGTCGTATCTCCTCCGCTGGAGGAATCGTCTGCCACATTGCATTCTGGGTGTAATGTGCCCCGGGGCTGTATTAGATTTAGCCGGTATCGGCCTTATTTGTTCACTTTACCCAGTCGAATACACAGCGCGTACACGGTGTACAGTGTGGCCCCTCATCCACTTAGCACTCGGCAGATAAGAGCCTTCTTTATCCTGCTTATCTTGCAGAAGATAAAATACACTCAGAGGCCGAGTGGAAATGAGATGTGGCAACAAAGCGCATCTTTAAACGAGGAGGTGTTTCTTCATTTCCAATAATGATGGCCTATATAGAGCGTGAAATTCTTCCAACTCAGTGTGAGAGGAAGCGGTGTGTGTGTGATAGAGAGGTACAGCAGCATCATTTGGGTGTAAAAAGCGTTCAGTCCGAATAAGTTAGCGCATTTAAATGAGCGAAGGCAAGGTTGTGGAGGGACAAACCTGAATACCATTTTCTGCATCGCTTCACCCGTTCTGAGAGGTGTGTGTGTGTGTGTGTGTGTGTGTGTTTGCCAGGCCAAATGTTTGACCAGGAGAGCGTGGACGGACGGACCATCTGACCTCTGAGAGTCACGTTTAGTCGAGTTGTATTTTTTGTTCCTGCTCCTCCTCCTGCAGCTGCTTCACGTCTGTTTTGCAGATAATGTTTTCGGGACGACAGAGTCGCCGTCAGACCGCCGCTGAAAACTTTTTACACCCGAGCGTGAGTTTAGAATCCGAAAGGAGCCTCCAGGCGAGTCCCGGCGGGATACGATGGCAGGTAAATACTGAAAAACAGCGATTCACCTCCAGATCCCCACTGACAGTCGCCGAGAGGAGGGCGTGGCAAAGCATCCAGTCAAAAGTCAGCGATCACAGAAACACAGATGGTGCTGATGGAAATGGGTGTGAGATGGCAACAGCATACCCTGTGCACACTAATAAGCACTGCAGCGCTGCCTTTTGGTTGTTATGCATGCAACTGCGCATGTGAGACGAGCAACGATACACGAAGCTGAAGGAAACCAGCCTGCAGCGCTGACAAAGTGTCAGAACTATAACTCCAAATCCTAAGCAAAAAAAAAAGTCCAACCTCAGTCTGAAGTCTTTATGGTTAGAAGATGAGGAAGATCCTTCTGAGGCTTTATAGGAATTATAGTCTAAACGTCGACACAAAGAAGACTGTCTTCCACGTCTCGCTGTGAAATCATGCGTTGTAAGTAAGTAAAACTTTATTTATATAGCACCGTTTTTAACTTCGGTTACAAAGTGCTTTACAATACATCAGAACACATAATAATACACATCAACACAAAAGTTGATATAGAAAAGAAAATCCACCGCATCCTTAAAAACACCCAAGGAATTAAAACCAGTGAAAAGGGCATTACAAAAATCAAGACGGGATTGTGGGCTTTGAAATGTTTCTGAAAAAAACAGGATTGGACAAATTTTTTAGCATGAAGATCAAAAGTCAATTTCGAGAGCTCCTCGTTTCGCTGTTCATTCACTGAGCTGCAGAGAAAAATATCTGGAGACGCTCTGCAGTGCATCCATGTCGTTCAACATCCCCTCCACGTATATATTGCCTTGAATACCTTGAATAATACTTTGTATCTCATATGTCCTTTTCACAAAAAAAGTTTTATATTCCCCTTCATTAAAAATCCAGAATCTATACATTTATAAGTTGCACTGCTGGACAGCAGGTGTTTCCTGCTTCACTGGAGGTTTCACGTGTCCACGTCACACTTTTGCATGTTGGACCCGGATTGGCTGCTTTGGAAACATCCTTCTAGCGTCGAACACGGCGCAGTGAAGCTCAAACAAGAAGAAAAATGTGTTTTTGAGTGGAGGGGCACTTTAAAGAATACCCGAGAGAGATCATTTTCACATTATCTTTAATCAATACGACTGTGATGAAGAATTCCTCGGTGACGCTGATCCATGCGTCTTTAATCTTTTGGCCTTCAGACAAAGTTTGGGAACCAACAGCACCCCTTTATCGACGCTTCAGGTTGTTTGTTCACCTGTCAGTCGTCTGAAGTTCAGACGTCATGTTTTAATTGGCTGTCGCTCCTCGTGTCTTGTGTCTCTTGGACGGGACGTTGCGAGGGGACGAGGACAAACGATCAGCCAGTGTTTGAGTATTTCCTGTTCTCTACTCTGACTGCTGAAGATGAAGGGAGCCATTAAAGGACCATCACACATATTTTACATCACTGCCGAACATTTTCCAAAGGAGTTCGATGTTTACTTGGATAAGAGTCTCTCAGACG
The DNA here is from genome assembly GCA_036023855.1 of Gadopsis marmoratus. Taxonomy (NCBI): domain Eukaryota; kingdom Metazoa; phylum Chordata; class Actinopteri; order Centrarchiformes; family Percichthyidae; genus Gadopsis; species Gadopsis marmoratus. The sequence continues at coordinate 10,018 of JAVQJF010106970.1, forward strand.
AATCCGCGCTGATGAAGATCTTTCAGACGCGTCACAGTCCATTTATTAACGCGTCAAATCGTTAAAAACATTAATGCATGTAAATTGCACGAATTGAAGTGTGAAGAAGATCATTTTCACCGCAGCGCCTCAGACTCACATGAGCGTGTGCGCCTCAAGACGTGACGCTAAAGTCGGGGAATTAACTTTTGAAATTCATCAAGCGGGGAGAGAAATGCTGGTGGTTTAATCTCCCAGCCAGGGCTTTCAGAGATTAAAAGTTGTGTATATTTGAATTTTTACATATATCTTTGTTCAGCTAAAGTCATGCACTAAATTTAACATGAGTCCGACAAAGTGTCCTGATGCACGACGTGCCCCCCCGCTGGAACGGAACTGCGTTGGCAATTTGAGTTCCACTCATTTTTCTTTCCATGTGGCCTCTCAGGCTGCACACAAGCTGCCCTGGAGGTTAATACCTGCAGACACCACTCAGGGCAGGAAAACAGGAAAACATTTTAAGGATATAAGTAACCATTTAAGCTATGATTTAATTAGCTGTTTCTCTTAAAGATACAGTGCGAGCACAGCGCTCTTTGTAGTAAAGAATGATTTCAGAGCATCTTCCAGCTACGGCCCGCAGTCGCCGTCAGCAGGTGGAGTCGGCTCGCTACAATTGTGTCGTGAAACTGTTTCGTGATATTTAAAGTAGTAAAGAGAGATCAAACCTTTTTTGGCCAAGCGACGTGCGGCAGCTTGTTGGCCGTGATATCAAACTGTGTCTCTTAAAATCTAAAACAGGAACATTTTAGCAGCATCAACACAACGTACAGAGAGACTGAAGCAGCTTTCAAGTTTGATAAGATCAGAAAAATTGTGTGTGTGTGTGTGTGTGTGTGCCAGACATATGGTGTCTCTCTAAACAAGATGCTGACCGGCTCTGCATCCCAATGAGCTGCAACACACAATGCATGGCTTCATGTGCGACCTCTGACCTCTCTGCAGACTATAAGTGTAAACAGAATATGAATGGAGAGGCGTGTGTGTGTGTTATCAGGGCAACCATGCAGGTCTGTAGCACCGATATATCCCATAAGTCACTGGGGCTCCTGCTGCCTATTGATCTGGCAGCCCTCCTTGACACACACACACACACACCATCTCATCGCCTGCCAACTCGTTCACAGACACAGTGTCCATACAGATGGTCTGAACTGATGAAGAGACAAAGGAGAGAGAGACATAAAGTGGACTCATCAGCACCAGCCAGACCATCCAAACTCCTCCTCTTTTTACTCCTCCTCCCTTGGTCCCTTCTCTTCCTCCACCGTTTCCTCTTTTCAGTACAATAGTCTTTACTGATTGTGGCTCAAATCAATAAACCGTCGAACTGAAATGGAAATATAAACTATAAACAACCATCATAAGCAGATATTGTGGAAATTCTTCAATTAGTTTTTTCCCCCCAAGGGTTTTAAACAGCTTTTGGAAATTATTGTAGAAACGGTTTCCCAAGGAAACGGTTGACTGACAGCTAAGAACGTCGGAATACCTGTCGACAGGTGCAGGAGTCTCGCTGAGGGTTACAGACGTCGCTTTGAACTCACCTTTATGATTTTGGCTCCTGTATTTTAGACCATGTGTCAGACCTCCTTTAGCCGCGTCTCTGCTTTTATTTAGAACTTTTATATGTTGTCTGAATTTTATATCCTGCTTTGAGTATAAGAACTTCTTTCTAGAAAGGCGTTGTTTGCAGAGAATGAACTTTTCCTCGACGTGTATTATGCAGCTGCAGCGTCGCTGCTCCTCTTCGCAGCTGAAGCTGCACTGAACCACATGAAGTTTAGCTGGTGAAGCAGTTTTCCTCCAGAGAGCAGCGTCGCTGAGCTCCAGCCTCGATGCACAGTGACGGACTCCGTTTCTGTTTGAGGACTTTTACTTTTATATTTCCAGCTGGGGAGAAAAGAAGTCTGTCACACTTTATTTCTTCCATTTAAAAAAAAACTTCTGCAAACTTCGTCTGAGTGTAGAAAATGACTCAAAGTCTGACAGGGAAGTTTATCTGCAGCCTTCCTGATGTTCTTTTTTTCTTCTCAGTCAAATTATCTCTCTGCACAGTTTTGGTCCCTTTTCAAGACGATTTGAGTCCTTAGAGCCGCTTTCTCTCAGCGTGAGCTATGGGAAAATATCACTGTTGAAATAAGGATGTGTTCTGATGTAAATCTCTGGTGTCGTCTGAATTTATGAGTAAACATTAAAAAAAAGGAGTGTAGTTATAATTTATGATGTTCCTCGTTTTGCTCGAGTGTTTTTACGAGGATGTGGAGAATGAATCTTCTCTTTCTGTGCTCCAGTTTTTGTCATTTTTTAATATTTGTCAAAGTGTAAAATATGGACAGGAGGCAAAACAAAAAAAAGAGAATCCCATTTTAAGCTGCTTGAAGGAGAGAAAGGAGATTAAAAAATATTTTTCCTTCTTCCTTTGTTGGAACAAGTTCAACGCAGACCTTTTTGCGTTTTTGTCCAGTGTTTCTTTTATTAAATTGAACAGAACAACAGAAGGATGTTGGCGTCTCTTGTAGCATCAGCACGTCTAAATTTCCCCTGAGATCGGTTGATTCATCCTAAACGCAACTTGCGCCGCTTGTCACCGCGCCGCTGCTCCTCAACGCGCCCGTCACATGTTGTTTTCCGCGCCCGGTCATACGTGTCGGCATCAATCTGTCGGCGGCGTCGCTTGGCAGCCGCGCGAGGAGGAACATGAGAGCGCATCAGTCAGCCGCAGGTGCGCCGTTGCTGTCGGATCAAACAGGAAGTGGCTCTGAGCGGGAGACGCTGACAGTCGTGACGCCGAACGCACAATCGGTTCGGAGTCATGAAAAGGCAGAAGTGATCAGTGAGGAAGCATGAAAAGCTGCTGCTGACAAACAGAAAGATGTCAGCCATGATGACTGACGGATGCAGTGATGGAGGCTGAAAGTCCACTAGTCAAACTAGCACGTTAGCTGGATGTACATCGAAATGACAACTCTGCTCTGCTCGTGCACTTTTCAGCAGCGATGCAAAAGGGTGGTGCTTATTTTAGTTTTACCAGGAGTTGTTGAGGTTAAACATCTCTTTTTCAAGAGTGTCCTGGCCGAGACGGGCAGCAGGAATAACACGTCTGCAAAGAACAAATTACAGACTTATATCAAAATACATTCAACGCATCCACACCTGCAGCCAAGTCATTTAAAATCACCTGAAATGCGTCCAATGAGAGCAGCTCCTGGAGAGTCAGGTGATTCTGCCACAGGCCTTTTCTACATTTGGTAGATTTAAGTCCCGACAGCCTCCCATACTTTACTGTGGGATGTAGATCAGCGCGTTTAGGACATCTCAGGTCGTCGGTACTCTATCTTGACTTTTAAACAAGTGTAGTTTTTGTAGTCTGATGATCGGACTGAATCACAATCATGTTCCTGGATCGATGCTGCGAGTGAACGTTTGCCACGCCGACCAAAAGAAAATGTCGATTTACAATATGTATTGCATGTTGCAGTACGTCTAGTTCATGTTCTACTACATCACCTCTGTTACCCCATAATAAGATAATAACCTAGTACTACCACATGCTAGTAAACCCAGCACACACGTTACATGTACGAATGCAGATGCACAAAGTGTATATTTGTTTCACATGCAGTACTACACTACATACCCGCGTATATCTAGTACATGCCGTGCTTCTAATACAGTACATGTGCGTCTCCTGGAATACACGTATTACATTCTCTGATATCTACTGCGCGTTTCTTATTTATCAGACGAAGCCGATTCAGATATTTCAGGACGTGTCATCAGTTTGAATGTTAGTCAGTGTAATTGTGATTAACTCGGTTTAGTTTAGCTTTACAGAGCTTAATTCAGTTTTCTTTTTGGGCGCCGAGTGTCCTACTTTCCTTTCTTTTTGTGAAACGGACACAGAAACTGTCCGGTTTAACCGGAACATCGGCAGCTCGTTTCCCTTTTGCTGCTCTGCGTCACACTCACACCCTCTGATGGACGTAAAGGAGCTCGGATGACAGAGTTAAAAGATTGCAATGTCCCATTAATAACCCCCCCACCCGCCCCTTCCACATGATCCTCAAATGCATCCTGGGAAATGACCGCAGCTACAGCCACGGGCTGCGGTGCTGCAAATTTATTCACTTTTGTAGGATAATTGAATTTTTTCCTTCATTGTAGCCTGATTCCACAGGGGGGTGTGGGGGGGGTCTGCGCGCACGCTCTTTTTTTCCTCCGGACTATTAATAATTGACTGGTTGGCGTTTCTTTCCCTGTGCAGATTTATTTCACCTCACCGCTAATTCGGTCCTTTTTCAGATCCGATCTGCAGGTTTCTCGGTCGGTTGAAGTTATTTACAGTCGGGCCGTGGAGTTTGGTTTTACTGTCTCAGCTTCCTGTTTGATGCGCGAGTGTGTGTGAGTTAACTTCAAGAGACAGGCGTAAACAGGAAGACTTTAAGCCTACAATATTAGTGATTGTTTGATGCATGGAAAGCAGCGTTGACAGGTCTGTAAGTCCAAAATGACAGCCAATTCACACAAAGAGGCTCGTCTCTCCGTCTCCGCGGAAACATTAAAGGGGAAACGAAACAAAAAAAAAAAGTGTTTTCTTTTTAACAATCCGGGTTTTGTCACAGCTGTTTGTGTCCATCAATTCTATCAGACGTGATCACATTTCACAGCTCAACACATCAGTGTCTGACGAATGATTTCAAATGAAAGTTCTGATTTGGGTTTTTAATTTCAAAGTGAGACATGTTGAATATTTAAAAATCTAATGTGAATAGAAAACAGAAGTTAAGGTTCTGCGAATGGACTTTTCTCACTGAAATGCACCTTCGGAGTCGTAGTCTTTATGTCCTTGACTTGTTAACGTGGAGCCAGACATTTGTTCCATCTTTTGTACTGATGATTCAAACCAGGAGACTTTTATGTCCGTCCAAGACCTGAAGTGACACGACTGCCACCGAACCTCTTCTACGAGAAAATTAACGTGGCTGAAAATATGTCCTTGGGTGTAACTACGCTTTATGCTGACTACGAACGCACTTTAAAACATGGAGGAGGATTTAAACACAGCTTTTATTCTGCCTTTTGGAAAGTGGACATAGTTTAAGGGACGATAATGGACTCGCAGACAAATACATGAAGATAGGCGGGAACACCAAGACAACGCGCCCATTATTTCCCTCTATCAGGACGTCTTTTCATTTCATGTTATTCACAGCATGAAAGAATAGTGTAAGTGTGCAGAAGGCGGCCATATTTCACAGTAGCGATTTAAGCCTCGCGTTTGACGATCCTTATTCACTGAGGAAAATCTGCCAACAAGCCCCAGATTGTCTTTTTGGGTTCAGTGAGACTCCTCCGCCGAGCTAGAACACAGTAAATGTAGCGCGCAGTTAAATCCGGCAACACAAGTCTTCATACATAAACATAAATGTGTCTGGAAATGAGAATCCAATACGATCATTGGCTGGCTAGTTGCTCATTTATCTCAGAGAACAAGAAAATAGAACCCCCCCCCCCCCCAAAAAAAACAAACATTAAGCAATCAGATACGAAAGGCCAAGCTCCCTCTGCATGAAATTACCAAAGTGAGACTTGGCATGTAAATAAAATGAGTGTGTTTCGCTTAGAGCAGATGTGCGGCAGCAGCCACAGTTTGTGTATTCAGGTCAGCTTGTGCATTCAAAGCAAACACAAACCATGTTCCTCAGCATCTTTAATGACCTCTCTCATATTCTCTCTCTCTCAGACACACCAGGGTGCAGTGGTCAAATATTTATGTCCAGGAGAAGCTGCTGTGTTATTGTACTTGATACAGCTTCGGGCGGTTTCTATTGCACTTGCTTTGGTTCGTTCTCAGCCGCCGCTCTCGGCTGCAAAACGCTACAAATCAAGACTTTTGCACTCGAGCCGCGGCGCCGATCTGATCTCTGGGAGGTTCAACCAAACCATGTTTTTTTTATATATATATATATATATATATATATAAATCTGTCCAGTTTAGTTTTTCTGTGCACAGTTAATTAATCAGAGTCGTGGGAACAGTTCTTCCTCCTGACGTCTGACAGGAAACTCCGATGCTGTTTGGACGAGGTGCAGGAAGTCTCGGCAAACACACAGTTCAGGTCAGCGCCGGCAGTACGGTGGCGTTGCATCACGCTGAGATTCTGATGCATTATGGTGTTCAAACTTTCAGACTCGATTTTAAATTCTGGTGTGGAAAGTTTCCAATAGATATCAAATATGCAAGGATGAATTTCGGGTAAAATCAGATATTAGATATTTTACTCAGTGGAAACATCTGTCAATTCAGTTTTATTTATATAGCGTCATATCATAACATAGAGACAGACAGACCCAACAATTCCCACCATGAGCGTTCGCTAGGCGACAGTGGCGAGGAAAAACAGGCAGAAACCTCGAGCAGAACCAGACTCTGGGTGGTCGGACGTCTGCCTCGACCGGTTGAGATCTCAGTGACGAGCAAAGACAAGCTGGTACGTTTCTTACTTTCAAGCAACTTATTAAGAGGAAATTTAAGTGGTCTATCATGGGAAACCTTTTGCCAATACAATACCTCAGTTTTTTTACTGCTACCGACAGTGTTTTTCTTCATTTAACAAAAGAAGCCAAAGTTCTCAGATGTTCTAAATGTTGGCTAGCAGCCACACAAGAATTCTGTCTAAATAAAATGCAGTTAAACTGATAAGTGATTTGATTTCGGGACGTACTGCTGCTCCCAAGGGAAAGGTTAATATTACAAAAATATTATTGGATGATTATGATAATTTGAAGACAAAGAAAGAGGGGAACTAAATTAGAAAAGAAGGAAGTAGGAAGTAGAAAGGAATGAAGGAAGGAAATGGAAAACTGAACAGGAATTGAGGCAAGAAGGAGGGAAGAAGAAAGAAGTAATGAAGGAAGGACTTTGGAGATGATGACATAGCAGCATTTGAAATTGTATCTGATTTTGGAGCCAAAGGAATCCAAAGAAGGAGGGAAAGAACAGTTTATTCAAATATGTCTGATGATGACGTCTACAAATGCTGCAGGAAATGAAAGAAAACAGTTGAACGTACGGTAGGAAAGGAGAACACTACTGAAGCGCACACACGCCTCACATCAAACATGGCCGACCAGCGAGTGTTCCTCTCCTCCTCCTCCTGTCGTCTTTTCACACCTTGTCTCCTCCGTCGCTCCGTGATGAGGTCAGATAAACCCTCGCAGGCCGCAGTGGACAGCCGTTACATCGACTCTCGCCTCCTCGCCTCCTCGCCTCCTCGCCTCCTCGCCTCGGCTGCTGTGTCGTTTGGTTGGCTGCTTGGTTCGACGCCAGGGGTTTTGAGGAAATGGATTTATACCTCGCAGGAAACAGAGGGGAGAGGGGGGTGGGGTGGATGGGGGTCTAATTTTAAACATGTCAGTCAATACGTCGATGTCACTGGCAGGAGCAGAGCCACCGAGGAGCCGCCGCCGTTAGATAAAGGAGGGAAAAAAAGAGCCATCAGAGCGAGAAACAAACAAAAAGTAAAGACTTTTTTTCAGCCTGTTTGGTTTTTTGTTTTCCGAGGGTCAATTAAGTTTTGATTTGAAAAACGAGGAAGAGCTAGAGGTTGTCTGCCTAATAACATCTCTGCACGAGGAGGCGGCGGCGAGGGGGGGGGTTAGTTTTGACTTCTTAAAGCATGAAATGTTTTTTTTGAAAGCAAACACAAACGATTTTCCTCTCCATCGCTCTCTCCTGCTGATTAGAGAAAGAATGGATGACATTTAAATATCTATAATTCCCTTTTTTCTCTTTCCGTCCGTCTTTGAGATAAGTCCCTTCATTTTCTGCCAAACCCGACTCCCCCTCCTCCTTCTTCCTCTTCTTCCTTTCCTCCACTTTCATCCACCCCACCACCACCACCACCACCCTCCATCCCCGCTCCCCCTTCGTCCTCTTTCCCAGCTCTGTGTCGATTAATTAATTGCCGGCTAATTTAATTTCTCAAAAAGTAATAACTTGTTTAAGCATGAATAAAGACTGACAAGGCAAAGTTCTAATCTGCCCAAAGTTTAATTAGAGCCGGCAAGGTTCCCACACAGAGCCAGACTGGGGGGTCAGAGAGGGGGGGAGAGAGATACAGAACCAGAGAGAGGACGAGGATTGACTGATGGAGGGAGAGGCAACAAAGAAAAGAGGGATGGAGGGAAGGAACAAAGGAAGGAAGTGAGACAAACACGAAGATGTCTGGAAAATAGCAGCTAAGCTAAAACAGATTTGAGTGGTGGAGAGTATTTCTTGCTGCAACAAGACACTTAAAGTGCAGTTTACAGTCGCCGTGGTGCTCTCGTGAAGCGCGCGGCGCACAAAATGCTTCGGGTAATAAAAAAGCGGAAGACAAAAGTCGTATTTTTGGAAGAACAAGAGAAGACCAACACCAGTCTCATGCCTGCGTGTTGAATACAGAGCTGGAGTCGGGTCGTCTTTAGCTTGGCAGGGGAAACAGCTAGCCTGGCTCTGTCCGAAATACACCTACCAACCTGAACTCCAGCAGAAATGTAAAACCCACAGTTTGTAGTTTTAAGGGGAATTACGTGCTGCCACTCTTTCTCGAACAACAGTGAGCTTCCTGAAGTCTTGCCATCACAGTGAAGTTGCCAGATCTAGTATCACTGTTTCTGTAAAGAGAGAGAGACTAAAACCATATCTGGCAACCCGCACTGTAGTCACAGACTACAAGTGCAAGAAGCACTAAGACCACAAAAACACAGAGTTGCTTTTACATGTTTGTTTGAGTACAGATCAGACAAAATAGATGCAGCATGTTAGTGAGCTTTAGGTGTGTTTGTAGGTGTATTTCTGAACCTCGAGCAGAGCCAGCTTTTATGGTATTAAATGGTTTTGATATCTGTATTAATTTCATAACATTTTCACCTGCTTTTCACCTTCACATTTATTTATAAAGCATCTCAGGGCACTTTTTTATGTAGAGCAGGTCCAGACCGACTCTTTATTTATAGAGAATTCACCCTCATGAGCAAACACACACCCATCACATCCAACATGGCCGACCACAGCGGATTAAGGACAAACGTTTTCCTCTCCTCCGTCGCTCCGTGATGAGGTCAGATAAACCCTCGCAGGCCGCGGTGGACTATCTGTACCATGTTTCATGGCAATCCAGCAAATAGTTGTAAAGATGTTTCACGTTGTGCCAGGATGAGCTCGGCACTGCACGGACATCGCTGCAGACTGAATCCAGGATATATTTGTACCTTATTGTTGATGGCTTTCAGTCTCCGTTGTCTCTTGGATTATCATCTTGGGAAGATTTGTATCGTCAGTGTGACCGGGTGTGTTATTACCGATAGCGTCACGTTTGAAAGTAATATCAGGTAATAGTTTTGGAAAAGCTTGTAAAATCAGTGCAGCACACGCTGACAAACCAGGATGTGTGTGTGGACAAGCTCAACAGAACTGCATTTGATTTGTGTGTGTGACCATGAATACAGATCCAGGTTTTACTGCCGTGTGTTCGCATCCCTGCTCACTAAAAACATCTTCACTGTTGTTATTTCAGAGAGAAAAACCTGAACTACATATACGGTAAATGAAATGTCTGGCAGCAGCGTCAGCACAGTCTGAGGTCACGATACTCTGCTGGGAAGGCAGGTTGCACATGCAGGAGGTGGAGAGCAGTCGGGGTACGGCAGCTGAGCCAATCTGGGGAGGGAATCTGATAAAATAGCTGCATTAGCGGCGTGTGCTGACACCGTACAGCAACTTGTGTGTCACCTAGAAAACAATGACGGCAAAGTTTGATCAAGCATGATGTTTTCCTGGCAGCGTGGCCGTGAAGGCAGAAGTAGCCTTATTTACGACAGACTGTACCATTCGTACTGTCTGCCATTTTTATTTCTGCATTACATTACACCCTCAGGTTATAGTCTGCCACAATGCCACAATGCAATGCATCGTGTTGTGTGATGGTGTCCGAAATGTTTCAATTACCATTTTAAGCAATGAGCGAGTGAACGAGGGCGTGACGCCCGCAGCCTGGGTCTTCTCCTAAACGTCATTTCTATAACAATCGTAGTTTGCTGCAATCTCGACTCTGCCTGGGTAACAGTCTGTATTCTTACACCTGAAGTTTGAACAAGAGAACCTTTTAACAGGTAAAAGACAATGTCCAAGCAACAACAGGCGTGTGACAGCGTGAGGTGAAGACGCCATAGGTTGATACATGCTAAGAAAGAGACACAAACTGAACAGAGCACCGCAGCGCCAATCAGCATTTTCTTAATCCTCCTTATCAACTGACTCTGCGTCTGGAACATTTGGCTGTTTTCACTGTGGCTCCGTGCTGCCTGATCACCTTTTGCAGGTCGTCTTTCGTTTTGCTGAACGAGAGCTGAACATTTAGCCTGACATGTCTGTCGGTCAAGTCAAGACAGAAATTTAAGGCGCCGTAGTCACCTGATCCATCCACGATCCCGGCATCGTGGTTATAGCCTCCAGGGAATGAGTCCAAGTCGGCGACACGTTTCCAACGCTGAGGTATCCTCTAAGGTGTGTGGGCTGTTGGCGTCAGCACTGATTGCAGCGGGGGAAGCAGCAGCACGTCGTTTGCTTTCTCCTGGACGCCTTTGAGCGTTCAGAGCAACAGCACTTCCTCTCACTCCTCTATTGTTCCTATAAGATAAATTGGCGCCATTGTCATCGACAGAGAAAAGGCATTAATTGAAGGTTTTCCTGCTGCAGCTTCAACTGCAACACGAACGCACACTCTCCCTCTGTAACACACACACACACACACACACACACAAAACCCAGCTTCAAAGTAATTAAACACATTAACACTTCAAGCAGGCGCAGAAAGAAAAAAAAGAGAAGCTCTCTTTTGTGTACATTCACTTCCATTTATCACCCAGGACTGAGTGGAGAGAGGGGAAGCACGAGGATTTAGCATATCTCTGCGACTAAAGTGATGGAGTGGAGAAGAAGAGGAAGAAGAGGAGGAGGGAAATAAAGGGAAAGAGAGAGAGCCATTCCGCCTGGGCTCTTTACTCTAGTCGGCAGCGTAAAATGTCAGATACTCATCTGGAAATTATTTTCATTTCATACCACTGACATCTTCCCAAGCGTGGACTCTGAAATCTAATTAGTTTGACCGGAAAATGGTGACCAAGGTAGCGGAGTGTATTATGCAGAGAGAGAAGCCGTCGGGGCGAGCGAGGGTCCCCGGGGTTAACTGGAACTCAGGAGTGCAGATAAGGGCTACGGGGGGAAAAAAACTCAGGAGGGCTACTCCATTTTCCATAACAGCCTTGACTAATAGAGGCAACCTTGAATTCAGCGTTACGGCCCTCTGACAGCACCGCCTGCCGAGCCTCGCCGAGGGTACTGCAGAGAGAGGGAGGGGTACAGATGGCACGTCATCCTCCAGGGGTTACCGAAGAACTTTTCAAACTTCCTTTAAGTACCGGTGAGAAGCCCCAGATAACAGGCCGACGCTGCTGCCACTTTCTCCATGCTACCTCTCTGTGGTTGACGGGGTAACACTAACGGTTCACAGCGTCCCCGTGAGGCTGCGGCGTTCGTCACACTCACCACAGTTAAACTCCTGTTGTCCGACCCAATCGCCAGACGAACACGACGATACCGGACATGTGTGCCACACCCTGCATCATGTTTTTAGGTGCAAGTACGATGCTTTCGACAACGTCTGCACACGGCAGCTACAGTATAGCTGAAGTTACGTAAAGATCAAATAAATTCCGGTTAAGGTACGGTTAGGTTTTAGGCAACTGAAACACTTGACTAAGGTTGGGGACAAACAAACATCTGGCAGACAAAGGGACACAGCACACAGCCAAACAGTGAAGGGATGAAACAACATCAGAGAAAAGTAAAAGTTAGTTTCATGGCCACTTGGCCAGGTGTCGTTGAGGAATCTCACTCTGGAACAAAGTGTTGATGTTGATGAGTGCTGTCACCCACCGGCCTTAAGAAACAACACAGCTGATAGTTTCTAACACAAAAATGTGGGGAAAAAACCCACAAGATGCCAAACAAAGACAGGCACAGAAAAGTAATTTAGAGAACACTTTAAATCAAAGTTTTATTAATTTTTGAGGTGACAAAGTTGTCAGATGATGGTGATGTTTGGGCTTCAGTCACTAATGAGAGTCAGCAGCAGTAAAAATCTGCTTTGTCAGCATCTGATCAGCCTTCATATCTCCTTTTGATGATGATCTGGGCTGGAGGCGAGGAGTGGCGGTGGCTGCACTCCGCACGTCTCCACCACCAGAGGAAGGCCTTATTAGCCAAAACTGTTACTGATGTTGCATCTTCGCCACAACCCACCCTGGCCGCCCAAACTCTTCCTCCCGTCATGCTCGCCAATTAGCTCCGTCTCAAAGCAGAGCCAATTAGTTCTTGTGCTTAATTAGGACGAACACGACCCCAATCAGCCCAGTGCTAAGTCCTGTGATTAGAACTACAGATCGTTGTGCCGACGGCCTGAACACAGGGTGTTCCCATTCTGTTTTTTCATAATCAGTTATTGTTATATATTGAGTCATATATCGAGTGTAAATTGAGGAGTTTTTTGCAGTGGCACAGTTCCTACATAGTTCAATTTGTGCAACTTAAATATTTATAGTGACCATGGACTTTATTTTTATTTAACTCAAATGCAGAAAGAACCAGACCTTTTATTTGAACCATTATTACATCAGACGTACCTGTATTTCTAATTTTTGCTGTTTTTAGAAGTAAAATTTATCATACTTTATTGAGACTTTACACCAATCAGCCACCACTCTGTGAGCACTGACAGGCGAAGTGAAGAATATTGATTATCTGGTTACCATGGCACCCGTCAGTGGGGGGGATATATGAGGCAGCAAGTGAATATTTTGTCTCCAAGTTGATGTGTTGAAGCAGGAAAAATGGGTAGCGGAAGGATGTGAGAGAATTTGACAAGGAACCAAACTGCAGCTCTTGTGGGGTGTTCTGGTCTGCAGGGGGCAGCACCTACCAGAAGTGGTCCAAGGAAGAAGAACCGCTGAACGGGAGACAGGGTCATGGGCGGCCAAGGCTCATTGATGGTCGTGGGGAGCGAAGGCTGGACCGTGTGGTCCGATCCAACAGAAGAGATTCTGTAGCTCAAACCGCCGAAACAGTGATGCTGGTTCTGACAGAAATGAGTCAGAACACACAGAACATCACAGCTTGTTGCATATGGGGACCGATCACATGCCGTGATGTTACTGCTGATCGGTGAAGTCCTTACTTTCTGATCTGGTCCCGTTTTAATTTACCGTTGATGATGTTTGCTGTCAATGTGAACTCCATGTTCACCTCTTGTCTTGATGAATTCATTACAATGTACATTTCCACAGCACTAATTCACTCAGAGCAACAACAGACTAATGCCATACTGCTCAAATCAATTCCAGTTAGGGTCACTTCTACTCCTTCTGTTTCAGTCTCTATGAAGCTACAGTCAGCGACACCATGCTTCCTGCTGTTGTGTTTAACATGAGCAGCATTCAAGTATCTCAAAGGGGCTTTATTTGGTTTCCTTCCTGGCATGTTTTTAATTTGCACCAACCCTTTTGAATAAACACTTAATTTACTAGTTAATCCCAGTCCCTTCTACTTTGCCGTCCACCCCTCCACGATCAGTGCCAGGAATGGGAGTGATGGCTCTTATTGTGAAAGATCTGTGCATGAACGTTAGCAGGAAGAGATACGTTTTGTTGGCAGCAACTTAATAGAAATTGGACATGATTAGTGAGATTATTGGTGAGTATGACATGGCTTGTCTTGCACATAGTCTTGATACATGCTCATAATTACGTGTATATGTTTTCATTATTTATCCTATTTGTACATCGTCGTGTGCGTTTGTGACATGGCGTGCATGCTTTGGTTTGAGATGAGGCGCGAAGCAGACAGGTTGCACTGAAGCCACGGTTTGATCACAATCCGCCAGTACAGATTGAACAGAAGGCGAGCTTCCTGTTTATCTCCTCTCATATTCGTAAACATCACCTGTTCAAAGATGGCTCCCCTGAGAAAGACGCTCCACTCTGTGTCAGAGAGCTCGTATAAGTGACAAACACAAACAGACAGAGTGGCGAGTCTTCCAGGAGGAGCACTTGTACCTGAACTCAGGAAGGATGAGCACAAAGAGGACAGATCTTTAGAAATACAAAGCGAGGCGGGGTGACGTGACACATTGTCGTGCTTTGGATGGCTCTTTTAAAGGCCCTTTTAGAATAAATTTCTCTCAGAATGACCCAGTTTTTTTTTCCAGATTGAAGTGTTAACAGGAGGCTTTTGTACTCACACTGAGCTCTTCTGAGAGTCCTGATGATGGCGAGGAAAGGTCTGAGGGTCACTCGACGTGGTCTGATGGACGTTCCCGGTGGTTCCCTTTTTCACCCGACACTCTGTGGCGGTGTGTCCAGTGTTATTATGCTGGAATACCAGCCGTCCCCGAGTTTGATGTGTGGTAATTCGAAAGAACACAAATAAATTTTGGAATATGCAATACGCTCTTAAGTTCTTAAAACTTGATTTTGACACAGGAAACCTTGAAGTAAAGGAAGTAAAGCAGGTCTTGCCTTAATGCCCTGATCATGTCAGTCAATACTGTTCTTTAGTGGTATATTATATTCCAAACAAGTTGTCACACAGTAAACCTGAAGCTTTTTTGGGGCCCAGGGGCTGTGGGGCCAGCTTTCTTACAGACAGACTGACTGACGGACATCCTTTCTGTCCTTTCTGTTTAGTTTACATGAAGCCGTTTTACTTCAGACAGAGTTCTTTTTCTGCTTATTAGTGGAATAAAACCCCTGTCATCACTGAGGGTGCATGTTGTAGGACTGTCGACCCTCACTGAACAACGAGCTGAACGTCCTGTAAAGTTTTTACTGGAAGCAAATGTTAAACTGCAAAGAAACACAAATTCAGTCACAGTGATTTTGGCCAGAAGACACTATATAAACAATGGTTGAGTGTTAAAGTTAGCACAACTGCATCGGCACAATAACAAGGAAACTGGATTCACAAAAGGTTGGACTGTCAAAATAATTACATTCCCCGAGAGAGCCGGAAAAAAACAGTCTCAACATTAAGTCTCCACGGTGATGAGTAATACTAGTAACCAGCCACAACAGTAAGTTCACAGCTACACAGCTACACATTATCCTCAGCATGCTACAGCTACCATGCTACAGCTACCATGCTACAGCTACCATGCTACAGCTAGCGTACTGGCTAGTTCGTTCCGTGCTGAACTCAAAGAAAGACGCACATTAAATATCTCAAATTACAAACCCATCTGGCAAAAATGGCGGCTGTATTGCCAGCTAACTGCAATGGAGACGTGCCAGCAGAGGCTGCTGCTAAACACAAGGTTTAACTGAAACTAACTGCTGGTGGCAAATGTTGTAGGTTCCAATAACATTTGTGGGCACAAAGTCAGAGGTCTCAGATGTTGCTTAACAAAGTTTCCCTACAGGCTGCAGTCCAGCAGAACTTGACTGCTGAGTCCTTTTTCTGTTGTTGTTGAAGTGAGTCGAGTTTAGAGTTTGATCAGCCGTGCAGCTCCGAGGGCGTCCGTGCTCTATAAGCCTCCTGCTGACACGGCGTTCAGAGGCAAAGCACTTATTAAACAGCCGCTCTGAACTCAGCAGCCACTCGCACATGACTTAACATTTCTGCAAGCACCTTGCTTTTGCATGGGAAGTGCTTAAAAACTAAAATCCACGGTGGCGGCGACCGTGAGAATGTGGGGAGGGGAAAGAGAGAATGAAAAGTAAAAAAAGGCCGAGCGCGGCCGCTACTCAGCACTCCGCGGGATTAGACTGTACACATCAACCGGCTAACAGACAGAAAAGCCGACTGTAGCTCCTTTTGCAAAAAGGAGGCAATGAATTTAAATTATGCATGAAGCAGAGGGCATTTTGGGAAATAAGCGCCATTCCCCGAGAGGACCAGCAACCCCCTCCGCCCCTCGCACGCCTCCAGTATCAAAGAATGATCTAATGTCACGCACAGAAGAAAGGTTACTTTCTGCATACGCATTGGTATTTCTGCTTCCATCTCTGACCTTTTTCCATTCTAAGCTGTGATTTTTTTTTTTATTTTAAATACGAACTCAGCCCTGTGTCCGTCTGTCTGCCAGCTCCTGTCTGCCTTTCTGTCTCAGAGGCTCAGGATCAAAGATTCCCAAAGTGAGGAAGAACAGAGTAAAGATGAACCCAGCGGGGAGAAATTGTGACCATTTAAAATCCACAATCTCAAGAAACAATTAAATCCTTTCATAAGCATCTCCTGTCTGTCACCTTTCACCGAGTCATTTCTTGTAGGTAAAAGCAGTAACACTGTTGTTATTTTTGCTTTAATTGGCTGTTCGTGCAGCATAATTAACGTTTCTGGGAATCTGAGCGTGTTTTTTCTCTCTCCCTCCTTTAAATCAGCTGATCCTGTTTCATGCTCAGCGCCCGCCGTTTGATATGTGGCTCGTGTCTTTCAGCAACAAATTAAGCAACGTTCCTCTTTGTTGAACTATTAGTGACTTTAAAAATACTCAATGAGCTTTAATTAATTTCCTTCAAATAGAGAGACGCGTGTGAGAAGACAGGGATGAAGACTGACGCCTGAGGCTGCCTCAGGTTTGTTGGTTTTTAGGGGCCATGAGCAACATTTACACAGATCCTTTCACACAGAAACACAGATGTTTGTGACTGGGAAGCATTTATCTGTCTTCTGTCAAATACAGTTCTGTTTGCAGTCGACTGTAACTCTTAACGTTGTTATCTCAAAGGAAATTGTACTGCAGCCTGGCATTAAACCAAAGCACAAACAGGCGTCCATACATCACACAACACAAATCACAACAATCATAAATATCAATACAATAGAGACACAAAGGGGGACAATTAGATCAAATAAAAAACAGAAGCACTTGAAGACACTTGGCAGCAGGTACCCGAAGAATTACTGATAGATGAACAAGACAATAAGGTTTTACTGAGGCAAAAACAGAAAAGCAAGCTTGTTCAGTATACGAGTCTGAGAACACGAGAAATACAAAATAATGACATGAGACCCTATGGAGAGTTGGGCCTTGATATTGGTATTTCAATAATAATCCTACAATACAACTCGCATGATCCACCTGTCCTTTCTCCACCCTCCACATTTGATTACACATGCTTCCAAATCACCAACCGCATTGTGTAGCATGTAGCTGTCCAATCTGGTCCCTGTTCAGTGACGTATTCAGAGCTCTGTCCCTCAACTTCATCCCCATCTCCGCCCTGTTTATCCTCTGCTGTTGTGTCCAGGTCACTCATCCTTTCTCTGTCCTTCTCTTTGCAGACCTCAGGCCTCTTCCCGACGTGGCGATGACTGGTAACTGCACCCACGAGTGCACCGAGTTTGGCCACTCCGACTCCTGCTGGATGCCCGGCGAGCCTTCCCCCGACCACATGGTGTCCAAGAAAGCCCCCAAGCTCTCCACCTTTGTGCCTTACCAGGAGATGGATGGGCAGGAGCAGCTGATGGCCAACGGCAGCCCAAAGCCCCTGGCAACAGAGGAACGCGGGACAGGGAGCGGCGGCGGCAGCAGTTCCAAAGTGGCCAACATGCGGTTCATGACGCCCTACAGCAGTGCCTACTCTGGGGGCGGAGACTCGTCCGGTAAAGACTGTGGGCTGGAGGAGATCCCACTGAGCCAGGCGGTGGAGTACCACTCAGCCACCACTCCGACCGGCCAGACCTCCAAGAGGGAGATCTACCTGTGAGGGCGCAGCTCTCCACCTTAAATCCCCCAACCGCCTCCCCACGCTCCTCATCATCCCCCGTCGCTGCTCGCCACCACCTGTCCCGCCCCCTCACTGCCGCCCCCTGTGCCTATTACTCGCTGTGCCGCAGCACCGACTCCCCTTCTTCCTTTTTATAACTGCATCTACCGTACAAGGCTTTAGACCCTCGCCCACCTCGCCCACTGCCACCACCTCCTCTAGAAACCAATCAAATGTAAAATAGAATCTATTAAGATCAATTGAAGAAAACATGCGGCTCCTGCTGCTGCAGAAGGAATGTAAACTACACCACATCGTTGTGATAATTTAATGGGAAACTATTTAGCTACTCACGTATTTGAGTTGGATTTTTGTGCGTTGCTTTAGGCTATGTTGCTGTGTTGGAACAGAAAAAGAAAAAACACCTTCGGGGGGGACAAGAGAAAGAACTTCTTGTAAATCCTACTTAAGTATACTGTGTAATGCTATCTATCCTGAATTCTTTTGGATTTGTTTGATTTTGTTTTTCTTCATACTTTTCCTCCGTTGACTCCGGAGCTCCGGGAAATACATTTTTGAGCCAAGTTGCATCAAATCAACTGTGCTCGTTTATATCAGGAACAGCTTGTCACCAACGTAAGACGTTCGCTGAAACGCAGCTGTTTTCCAAACTCCGGAGATGTTGCTGAGAACTTTTTCAGGTCTGTTCATTCTTTTGCCGTGAAGAGGTCTTTTTTCAGTGTACAGAGCTGTAAATACTACAAACAGTGACAGAGGAAACTGCTGTGTAAGTGTGGATCCGTGGCTGTCGTGCTGTCTGCAGATCTTCACGTAACGTCTGACTGATGGACTGAAAACCTTCGCATGTACAGAGAAACGACGCCGCGGCGTTCGCCGTCACACTGCAGGAACCTGGACTCTTGAGCATCACCGCCGGTGCCGAGTTAAAAAACGCGAGACTTTATTATTTTTATCTCTCCTCAACGACTTTACAGTACGGTTGAATTTGTGCTCATGAGGGGACACCGACTCATTCAGAACCGAAAGAAATCGGAGTTCTAAGTGCTTCAGTCAGCCAAAGCTGAGTATTCTAGTACCGATTATATTATTAATGCCCTTGTCAGTAGTATACCATAACATGCAAACCTAACGTGAATGTGTCGGACAGTTAAATTCATTCTCCCAGAAATTTGCTTCCCCAAAAAAAGTCACGTGAAAATGTCCAACGTTTGGGTTTTCATGTGTAAGAATGGAACTTTGCTTTTCAGATGTTAAAAAGACTTTTCCACGTGTGAACTGCCTTGTTACATGTGAAATGAATGTGTTCTCGCATGTCCAACAAACGTTCACGTGTGGGAAGTCCCGCTAGCTGCTAGCGTCCCCCGTGAGGCTGCAGTGTAGAGCTGAAGCTGTCCGGCAACAAAACAAACAAAAGAAAATGATTTTGATAATCTTTGATAATATTTCAGTTTTGTAAATCTAAGCTAAATTGTGAAATGGTCTTTGGTTCCAGCTTCACCCATGTGGAAATCAGCTGTTTTTATCTGTTTTATATCGATAATTACCTTTTTGGATTTGGACTGTTGGCTAGACAAAACATTTGAAAACATCACCTTAGGCTCTGGGAAACCGACATGCAGTTTTCTTACTTTTTAGACATTTTAAAAACAAAACAAAAAAATCAAATGATGAATCTAAGACACACATATGAATTATGAAGATCGTTTGTTCAGATACAAATATGAAGTTTGTCCTGAATGGGGCGCTGAAGGAAAGGTCGAGAAACCAAAGGGGTTCATCCTCTGGGGAGAAGGAATGTGATCAGTAAATGTCAAAAGCTGTTGCTTGGAATTGTGATATTTCTTGAGTTAAAGCATCAAAATGTACCTGATGGTGGCGCTAGAAGAAAGATCAGGGGGTCACCAAATCTTTTTCACTTCCTCCTCTGGGGAACAAGAATATTCACTGTTAATTTCATCAGAATCTGCCCATTTGTCTTGGAGACACTGAGGGTTAAATCACAAGTAAAGTTTGGAAAGATTTGTCCTGATGGTGGTGCTGGGAGAAAGGTCAGGGAGGTCATTAGGTTCCATCCTCTGGGGAACGTGAACGTCCACCGCCAGTCTGACATCCATTCAGGCGCCACATCAAGGTCGCGATTCGTATTGGTGCTACTGCATGTAAGAACAAATGAACACAATACCAGTTAGAATGAATATGTTGATATTTCACAGCTTAATACGCGACGGACCTGTTGTATAGAATGTCTTGATAATCAGTGCGCCTCCACGCCATCGTGGCTGCGGTGGGTTGAGCGGTTTGTTTGTGGAAGCTGTGGTGAATGTTTCCCTGCTGTGCTTCCGAGCTTGAAGGAAGAGCTCTCTCCGGTCAGTGTCGCCTCTCGTTAGTTCCCACCTCTTTACCTCCTCAGTGTGAGGCCGAGCCGTTTGGCATTTAGCAGAAGTATTTATTAAACCTGTTAGCACTGTGCGGAAGGGGGAGGTGGGCGCCGCTTCCCGCGGTGCTGCAGTCGCGCGGGAATGCAGGATTAATGACACCTGTGCAGGCTTCAGTCCACTAACACCCACACGGCACAGCGCAGCAGAGAGACTCTAATTACAACCCGAAGCTCTGCACATTACCGAGTCATAATTTGCGCCAGTAAAAGCGAGCTGGTTTGGAAGTCCATTCATCCTGAGCCCGGTGTTAATGGCTGCTGAGGGTAATGTGAGATTTCATCTATAGTGATGCACACCAGCTGAGACGGGATGGATGAAGCGGTGAGAGAGTGCACTGCAAAAAGGCATCTCCCTAACAAGTCCTTTAGTCTCATACTGAGTCCTAAAGCCAGACATCCGCCTGTGGTGTGAGACGACTTCACCAGTGTTGTTGTACAAAAGTCAGTCATAGACGATCATCATTTTTAGTCTTAAAGTCAACAGGCTTCATCCACTCGTGGGCTGAACACGGGGATCCTGGAGATCCTGGAATCTTTCAGGAATTCTTGACACAAACCATGTCCCTCTTCCCATCAGAGCACCTTTAATGATTTTGCTCTGATGGCCGCTTCGCGCCAAAGCACAAAAGCAGATTTGTCGGCCTGTTAGTTGTAAATAAAATCCACAAACATTTAAGACCGGAGTTACCGAACGCTGAGTGCTGAGACAACCTCTGTCCTTCACCTGCACCTGAACAAAACTACCCACCACCGTTTCATTGGACGTGACTTTATTTCACGGATGTAGGACGGGAGTCCCCGGGATCGTCCCGCTGTCACCTGGGAAACCACATGTGTTGGATCCAGAGTTAGTTTAGTGTACAGAAATCAAAGTCACCTCTCCCGAGCGGAGAAGTCCGCCCCGTTTCAGCTCATTTGTCGATATCCAGAAACTTCCCGAAACAAAGAAATCTGCTGTGGGAGCAAGCGGGATTATCTCACCCCTGTTGGCAGACGAGCCTCGACGGCTGAATATATGAGACTAAATTACTTGTCATTAGTTTTTTTGGCAGCGTCTGTGATGTGAACATCCACCCTCCAGAATCACAGAGGGAACATCAAAGTGCTGCGACGCCTTCGAAGTCAGAACAGGCAGCGAAGCGGGGTCGCGGAGGGGTCGCACTATCGCGTTTTATTAGGCAAACAGTCGCCTTCACTGAGCGAATCGGACCACTTCATTTCTTGATGTCGTTGCCGCACATTCCAGCGCCGCCACCTAATTGGGTTTTAGTGTACGTGTGTACGTGTGTGTGTGTGTGGACATTAACGCGATTCAAAACGCGCCTCGTTCTCTGAAGGTGATTTGATTTATTGTCGGCGTATCTGCCTGTTGGGAAGCGACACGGAGACGCAGACACACAGTCACAGTGTTCCCCTGCAGATAGATCAACCGTCATTCAACCGGAGCTCAACCCTCCCAGTGACACAGATTTAGGGTTCACGGGCGCCGCCGCGGTCCCTCGTGCTCCCCGTCTTCCTCTGGTGATTTAACGCCGGCGCTCAGAGGTCTGATTGATTATTTACAGGCCTACATCGGCTCTCCTCCTTCCTCTTCCCTCTTGCCATGCTTCACAGTTTCACCGTAAACAAATCATTTTTTCCCTCTCCACGATGCCCGACCGCCACCCGGCAGCCTCCCAGGAGGCCGGTGTGTTATGATGTCCAAGGTAAAGACAGAGGAGAGAGGTCGCAGTCGCAGCGCGTTCCTTTAACCTTGACTCTTTGGCACCAATTAACCCAAGAAGAAGAAAAGCTGCCTCTGGTGACCCCTTGGTGACCTTTGGTGTTTGCTGTTGGCTTTACCTCAACAGCAAACCTAAAACTGTGTGTGTGTGTGTGTGTGTGTGTGTGTGTGTGCGCCCCAACAATAATAAGAAAAATAGCAGCAATGGAATACACTACATGGCCAAATATATGTGGACGGTCTCCACTCTGCTTGTCTCAGTCTTTCCTCCAGATGTTGAACCTGCTGCAGGGATTTGTGGGACCTCACTGATTAAGATTTCCCCTCATTGGAACTAAACATCCCAAATCAGGAAAAACAGACCAATCAGTAGCACTGAACAGCATATGGACACGGTTGACCACGTACTTTTGGCCATGTGGTGTATTTATGCAGCACTGTTCATGTGTTTAAGTGCAACAAATTGTGGACTACACATGAAAATTAAAGGACAAAGCCGACTGCCTCAGCAGCATTTTGAAAAAGAGTTGGTAATCCCCTCCTCTAAGTATTCAGATTACATTATTTTAAAGGAAAAGTAAATTTTTCCCCCCTCCTTTCAAAAAGGTTTAGCCTTCAGTTACAGTATTGCATTTCAGCCATGTGAGCGTGTGTTTCTACACAGTGTGTTTCTACATGCACAGACTTTTTGGTCTTGAGACTTCCTGTCAGGCTACAAACACTTCCTGCTCCCTGGAGGAACGCCTGAACCCCCCCCCCCCCCCCCCCACACCTACCCATCATCCCCCAGGAGAGCTGCTGTCACACACACTGTTCAGCAGGTGTCTCTGCAGCGTCCACCTCCCCTCTGCTCTCACATTCACGTCCGCTTCAGTGAATATATATATATATATATATATATATATATACACAGTGTGTGTGTATATACAGTATATATGTTTGGATACTGACATCAGCAAAGTATTGAAACAGTTTCACATAAATATTCCAGAGAGAAAACAGACACACAGGAGAAATCCTCTCAACTAGCCGTCCAGTAGGTTTCTGAGGCTGCGTTCAAAGCTCCTCGTGTGTCCGACTTTTATCCTCCAAAGCATTTGAAGGGACGAGGTATTGATCAGCCATCAGAGGAGAAGTGCAGCTCTGATCGGTCTGCACGCTTCGCTTCCCTTTACTTTAAAAACACAGCATTCACTAACAAAATGCAGTTTGTTTGCCTCTAAAATGAATTGTCCTTCGTTTAAAATGCTTTTCTCTCCATTTTAAAAGTTCAGTGTTTCTTGGCACTAAAATGCGCCGCTTTGCCCTTGATTTACCTTTTAAGATAAAGTGCACTTCTGAAACACTTTATGGACTTACCGATTTATCACGTAAATGCATTTTATTTTGAAAAACATATTGGTTTACTACTGACAGGCATTATTTATGTATGAAATCCACTGCTGTACTTTCACTCAAATGTTTTGTTCCCTAAAACACAGGCTGCGTCTCAAACACGCGTGCAACTCTAATATATTTCACACTGACGACGGGTTAAATGATCGTGCAGGAAATGCAGCCCACAAAGGTTCTCACCGTCTCTGCAGCTCTGCCCAGTTTTGGTTTTGCAGAGATGCAAACCAGAGCTGAAGGAGTGAATATTGGATTATTATTATTATTATTATTATTATTATTATTGCTGTGCGTCTGCAGGATTTGGAAATTGTTGATCACATGTTAGACATAATACATTTATATGGTGATAATATGTCAGATGTTGCTCCGCTTCCTCCCAGGAGGCTTAAGAGCCAATTATCAGCCCATTCCTTTGTTTCTGCTCCGGTTTGTAAATCTCCTGAGAAACCAACGTTTGTTTCATGCAGTTTTTTGTAGGAAAAGGTTCAGTTAAATCTGCAAAGTGATGTTTGGTAGAAGAATGATGCCCTCATTGATTGTTGATATTAATAATTAAATTGCAATGAGATCAGGCTCATTTCGTGATATCAGAGCTCTTCGGTCCACGTCATCGTTTAGAGACGCAGCCTGTGTTTCCTACTTTTACTTCTGTGGTTTCTTTTGCGTGAACTCTGAAACTCTTCTGGTCTCTTTCTGAATCGCGTCGTCGTGTCTGTGAGTTCGGCCGATCGGTGGAATCTGCTCCGAAAATGACGCTTACGCACATTTTAGCGAAAGCTTCACTTTGTTCAAACACACGACTTGAATTATTTTCCCCCCCTCAGGTGTGTCAGCAACATTAGGACTCGGTGACGTCAGCTTCTCTCTCTGTCCACTAATATTCAGTCGGGAAAACGTTTCTGCCTCTCGTGTGATCTTTGCTTTGACCTTTGGGACTTTTGCATCGATGCTGTTATTTGCGTCGCAGGTAGCAAACGCAGCTTTCATAGGAACTAAATGGAAACGCAAACAGCGGCCATTTGACTTGCTGGGTTTTTTAAAGCCCACGATCCAGGACGACTCTTCGTACACGCCGCTGCAAAGATCTCCCCACTTTCAAGCTGCCAACTGATGCAGGTGCTTTGGTGTTTCTTGGCTTTGTCGCGATGAAATGTTGTAAAAGAATCAAGTAAAGTAATTTAAAAGCTTAAACTTGTCCCATGAAGCTGATCTAACGCTGCTAAAACAAGGTTTCAATTATTTTGCCTGTTTGAGTCACAGCTTACAAATTTGCAGCTGGAAATGCCTTAAATGTGTGTTTTGCTGCCATTTTATGACACTTTTATGTTTTTAGCTGTTGTAGAAACGGTTTAAAATGACTGATATTATTTTCATCGGACTTCCATAAAGTTTCGGGACGTACGGGAGAGAAATCCTCACTTTCATCAATTTCGTTGGCTCACGCTCCAGAAAAGGACTTGAGCCTACATTTCCCACAATGCAACTCTCCCTGAACGCCAGTTTGCAACGCAGGTTTCCTGCGATACACTTGTAGTCTGCAGGCCCAAGCTGAGGTAACCCTGATGACATCACCATCATCATCCTCAGACCTGGCGTTTGACCACTGAATTGACTTTGACGAGGAAAATCGTTTTTTTAAAAATAAAACGCGAAGCGCCGCCGACCTTTTGATGGCGTTTCACATTTTCTTCTCACGGATTTATAAGTTTCTCTTAAGGCTCATTTTTGGGCTAAAATGCCTAATTTGCACTCATGCTCCAACCTCCTCGTTCTTCAAGAGTTTTTGAATTACAGATGCGTCTTTAAACAATGAACGCAGCCAGTTAACTCTGTGACGTTTATTTCACTTAATCGGCGCAAAAGTGTAAAGCGCAAAAGCCGAGCGATGACATGAAATCATGTGATAACGTTTGGAGCGGTTTGCTGTTTTTTTGGTTGTGTATTATACCGAGGCTGGAGTCTCTGAAAGCCGACGCTTCAGCTGAGCATGAAACAAGCCAACTTTATAAATATTATACATTTTTGTTGTTGTCGCGGTTGTTTTATCAATGTTATGGAATCAACACTGCTATAGACATACTGTATGAATATAAATGGCTGTTTTTTACCAGACGCGGCCGTGTAAATGATGTTCTCTGAAGACTGGACTCTGTGTTTTCTATTTCTTTCACTCCATCGTGACTTAAAAACTGAAACTAAGTGAACCCCAAAGGAAGTCTTTCAGACTGACTTTCAAAACTACGGAAGCTGAGAGCGGCCGTGGCTGCTAATGGTAATTTTTTGTGTAGTTTTCTCCAAATCATGACTCATATCGATGACGATGGTTTGATTTTTGCAGGATATGAGACGGTTAGCCTTAAAAATGTGAGCCACCATATAAACTAAATTGTGTTTATATGCTACATTAACACATGTGTGTGTATGTGGACAGTCCATCGGGCAGATTTGCATCAAATATACACAAAAAAGAAAGAAATTACGTCATAATCACGAGATAATGTTGGATATCTTTTAGATAAAGAGATTAATGTCATTATCTCAGAATAATAATGTTTTAAAAAATGTATTAGACCCACAGCTGTATAATCTGTAAAATCTTAACATGACGAGAAATTTGTTATCTTGGTCCGATCAGCAAAAACAGAATTCTACGGAGGTCCAAAAGTCCAGAAAGATGACGTTTTTTTGTTTGTTTTTTAAATGTCAGCTTGTGTGCACGCACATAAAAAAATTATCCTGAGAAAATAAGGTAATCAACTCATAATCATTAGATCATTTATCTCGGTTTTCAACAGAAATATCAGCACATCAGATGAAGTGTTGGCCTGTAAACGTGAAAACGTCACATTAAATTGTTATTGTTAGCGGAGATGATGATGATGATGATGATGATGATGAAGTGCAGGTTAGGACATTAAAAAGTTAGAGCATTGATTTGTGATTGTAAGAAAAAAAATTTAGATGGAGATTTAAACAAAACAACAAAAAAATTAAAACGACCATTGCGACTTCGAGCTTCCGTACATGAAGGATGGAGAGGAAATGATTTCAGATTTTTTGGGGTTTTTTTTTTTTTTTGTTTAAAAAGTGGAATAAGAAAACAGCAGGACAGAGCTGCCCAATCACTTTTGTCTTTACAGGAAGTCTCCATGTTTGTAGCCTAATTGTTGGTTGGTTATATTTATATAGGAGCAATGCTAGTGATGCCTTGTTTTTGTACAGTTTTATGTACATGGAAGTGTAGGTTTTTAAAAAAAAAAAAAGAATATATATATTCAAACAACACGAAGGAAACGTGACCCTGAACCTGTAGGAGTATATTGTCTGAAGTACCGTAGGCTCTATTTAATGTAGGAGTGACGACGACGTCTCTCCTCCAATCATCCATCGGCTTCACCGCTTTTCCTTTCCGTTCCCTCGCGTTCGACCAGGAAGACAAACTGTACTTTTCTTTTGTTTCTTTTTGTTGCGTTTTGATTTTTTTGTATTTGTCTCGGAGGAAGTTGTGTGTGTGTGTGTGTGTGTGTGTGTGTGTGTGTGTGTTTGAGCCTCATCTGTTCTCTTTTGATCAGCATCCGCATGTTTGAATTTACAGAAAAAAAATTTTAAAAAATGTGGTCTTTTTATTTTTGCTGAGCAAATCAAAGAAATGATATCTTGTAATTACTCCGTCCTTATAGCTTTACAATAAAATACATTCAGTCAAAAGAACACGACGGCTGTCACTCTGTCTTTGTCTGTCTTGCAGCTTTTCGGGTCGACGTCCATTTCGGCCCGAAAACTAGTCCGAACGACGTCCCGGTGGTCAGAAAGTGCGGCAGCCCGTTGCTCAGAGAATACACATTCAAACCTATCAAATGAAAAAGCATTTCTATTGGCCAAATTTAAAGACACTGAGCACAACACATGTAGAGTGTAAGGACTCACCTCGGGTCATTAAACCCTCCATAAAACATCCCCAAGGACAGGAAATAAGCAGGTTTTCCAGTCGAACACTTACCAGCCTCCGCCCAAAATGTTTCCGGACCGCGGTCTCGGCTTCAGCGCCGCTCTCCTGGCGTTCCCAAGGAGCCGAATCCTCGAGCTGCAGCGCGTCGTGCCCTAAACAGAGACGCCGCCCAATCACATTTCAATAACAACCAAAAGGCCCCAGCACGCCGCCGCCGTGGATGAGGAATATCAAACGCACTCAGAGGACGGCGCTCACGACACTGTGCTTATGGCGCTGTTGCATCGCGTTACAGCAGTAAATTGAAATTCGGGGCGAAGTGATTAAATTCATTGCCACAAAATATTTGTGGGAACAACAAAAAGAAAATGTGATCTCGGCTCGTTTTGAAGACGATGACACAGTTGCAGCAGGTTGCTTCTCTGCCGTCTCTTCCCCCAAAGGTTTCGTCACTTTACCCCATTTCTCGTCTTCTGCTTTTTTATTTAGATTGTTTGTCTTCACATTCCTTCTCGCCTCCTCCTCCTCTTCCCCTGTTCTTCCACACTTTCTTTCATCCTAACGCATCCTTCCTCCTTCCTACCCTGGCTTCTCCTTTCCTTTATCCGTCCTCTTCCTTGCGTCTCTTTTTGTCCTGCCTCTTTGGTCCTTCCTGCAGTCCTTGCTTCCTACCTCCTCACCAGCACTTCTTCCCTCGCTCAACGACCTCATCGCGTCCTCCTGCCATCTTCCTCCCTTGTTCCCTTGCTTTCCTCCTTCCCCCCATTTCACATCTCCTTCCATCCTGACTCTTTCCTCTTTTTCCATGTTTCTCCTACCTTTACTATCTCCTCCTCTCCTCATTCCTTCTTTTGTCTCTTCTTCAAGCCCTCCTTCCTCCAGTCTGCCCTTCCTCCTTTAATGTAGCCTTTTTCTTCTTCTTTCTCCTTCCTCACCTCCCCCGAATCTTAATTCATCGCTCCTTCCTTGAGTCCTCACCTTGCTCGCTGGTTTCCTTCCTTCCTCCCCCTCTTCAGCATCAGCATCCTGCCTCGTTCCTCCTTTCTCCCTTTTTTAATCTCTATCATCTTCTCTTCTTTCCTGTCTTTCATTCCCCCTAGTTTTATCCCTTCCTCACTTCCTTCCTTCTCTTTACCTGCACTTTTTCACTTCCTTTCATCCCTCCTTCCTGTCTTCCTTCCTCTCTCCTCACCCCTTTTATTTCCAGTTCTTCCGTTGTCATTTCCTACATGATCTCCTCCCTCGCTTCATGTTTCTCTCTTCTTTCTTTCTTTTCTTTTTATCCATCCTAACTACTCCTCCCTTCAGTCATTGCTTCCTCTCTTCACATCCCCTTCCTTTACTTAGCTCTCTCTCTCCTCCTCTACTCCCATCCTTCCTTCTCCCTCCTCCTCCTCTTTACCTGCTCCCTTTCATTTCTCCTTCCATCCTTACCTCCTCTCTCTCTCTCTCTCTCTCTCTCTCTCTCTCTCTCTGTGGTTACTGTGGAAGTGAAGCTGAAGCAGGAAGCAGATGATATAATGATGTAAGATGAAACTGTATCGATTCCTGGTGTTGAAATCAGGTCGCAGAGGAGAGAAGAGGAGAAATCAGAGTCGAAGAACGGGGGGAGAAGGGAGGAAGCGAAACATGCAGAGGCAGCAATTTCAAGGTGATAAGGGCACATTAAGATGAATGTATGAATGATGAAATATGATATATGAATATGAGTGTGAGGAGAGTGTGCAGTGCAACATATCTGGTATCTTTCGGGATGAGAATTTCAAATAAACCTCTACTTTTAAAATGTGGCGAAAAATCTCCTTCCACGGGAGTCAGACGTTCTTCCCAAACACTCGAGAGCTGAGATTCCCGCAGAAAAGTGGCGCCGAAAGCCTCTTTCAGTCTCTTTCAGCCTGCTTCACGCCGCAGCCCGAGTTGCGGATGAAGAGGAAGACGAGGAGGAGGAGGAGAGCGGTGTTATGTGGTCAGGAAATGCATTTTTGGCAGATAGAGGAAGCGATAGAGAGCCGTGGGGACGAAGAGAGTTTTGTGTAATTGGTATTAGGCTGTCAGGCAGGAGGTGGGTGGGAGGTGATGTATGGATGGAGGAGACGTTAAAGATGTGAGCAGACACTGAGGAAGAGGAAGCAGGCTGAGCGCCGCCGCTCTTTGGTGATGCAATCTGAGGCGTCACCAAAGAGCAAATAAAAAATAAAATGGTGGAAGTGAAAGAAATGCATCCCAAAATCAAGGCTGTCACAGAGAAACTGCATTAATGTGCAGCTAATTTATAGCAGCAGCCTGAGGAAACTACAGCGTCAGCAACTTTAAATAGTTTTTAAATAGTTTTCTGTGGTTGCTAAGGCAACTCGCATCACTTCTGGTCTTGGGTTAAAAGTTGAAGAATGCTGTTTTATAAACCAAAACCAGTATTGTTGCCTAAACAAGTGTTTTAGTAGCCCAAACGTGACGTGCGCAGTAAATAAAAATGAGAAACTTCATTCATTCATATGAATAATTTCACCATAAAGATTTTTAAGTTTTATGGTTATTGGGGGACAAAGTTAGTACATAGCTGCAGAAAACATGATCTTATATGTATTTTGCACATCGTTCTGGTCTCTGGACAGAAGAGTTCATTAGCATGCTATGGCTACATAGAATGAGGCATTGTGATTGGCCAAAGAGGCTCATCAGTTGTCAGCATGCTGAAAAGTGCTGGAAGGGTCTGAGCTGACTTTTGGTTTGGCGTCCTGCCGTCAGAGGACATTGAGCCGCGTGGACGAACGTCTGATCCGACCTCTCTCTCTCTCTCTGTCTGTCCTCTCGTCCCTCTAGATGTTGCACGTGTGAATTAAACCAGAACCTTATCAGAGCGCTCGCAGCCACAAGTGTTCCCATTGAAATGCACGGCGTGATGTTTAATCATTATAAGCGAGATCTGCGGCGGCCGGGCTAATCTCCATTTTAACATTTCACACGGCGCCTGCAGTTATGTGCCTTTTTCCCTTCCTCCCCTTGCCGCCGAAGCGACGAACAATAGCCGCTCTTTTCACAGCGGTGAAGTGGCGGCGGAGAGGAGGCGGCGCGCCGGGCGGCAGTGTTAACAGCAGCTAACAAACTTGACCTCGGCGGGTTCATGCAAATGCACAGTTAGAGGGAATAATGGCTGCTGCTGCTAAAACACGACCCTCACTTGAACCTGCTTCATCCTGCAGAGGAAGAGGAGCCGCCGGAGCCACACTTAGAGCCGTTCAAAGGGATGAAGGTCGGCGCCGGGATCATTATGCATCACAGGCTGCCGTTTACGTGAATGCATTAATTATGGTTTTATGCATTTTACAGGACATGAAGACAACATGAGTGAGCTGATCGAAGTTACCGGAGTTCAAAGCGTCTGTGGTCGGATTCTCCTGTTGTTCAGAGTTTAGGACGGACTGTGAGACAACGGCCACTTTCGTCTTCCTGCAAAACGACGACTCGACCTCTCGCGAGATTTCAGCGCGAGACTTCCTGCATCTGGCTAAACAAAAAGGGTCTAACTCTTTAGCTGCAGGGATCCTTTCAGACAGTCAGAGCCTGACGCTTGGATTACGCCGCAGCCCGCAGAGGCGATCTGCTGGGCCAGTTCCAACACTTTTGGTGCCTTTAAGATCTAACGCGTGAACACAAATTGCAATTTTTCTGACATATTCTTTTTTCTTATTTTGCTCCAGAACATACAAACTTTACGCCGAACACATTTTAATCTCCACCCAAAACCAGAGCAAAAATGTTTTTAATCCAAGCGGTCTGTCGGGGGGGGGGGGGGGGGGGGGGGGGGGGGGGGGGGGG
>JAVQJF010106971.1:0-102899 GCA_036023855.1 Gadopsis marmoratus
TCTGAGCCTTTAAGGGACACGGATGGGGGGGGGGGAACAAAACAGGAAGTGATACACACCAAGCTGTGTTGTGACATAATCGACTCTGGCAGCTCAAATGTGGATTTGGATGCTGAGGACTCATGATGATGAAAAAAAGTTAGGTTGTTTTATTTGACAAGGGGCTTGTTAGCAGACAGAGACACGTGCTCATCTGGGAACGAGGCTGTAAACCGCTGAAGATAGAGAGTGACGGCACGGACAGGAATTGCGCTATCTGGGTATGGGATCTGATAGGGCATCTGTTATTTTGGAGCGCCTCGTCTATGACACGCAAGCACGCGCACACACATTTGCTTGATATGCTGTGATGTACAATTTTCAGGCGTCGTCTTGGTAGGCATTTTCTCTCGCTCTCATGGTGTGTGTGCGTGTGTGTGTGTGTGTGTGTGTGTGTGTCTCAGCATGTTCCGATGCTGCAGAACAAGTGTTCAGACCATGTTCTTGGGTGAAAGCAGAACTGCCACACTATAACATGTCGTCTGCTCCAAGAACCAAATCCTGTATGTAAGTCAACCAGCAGATACAACCAGTGTGGCACCTTCACAGCGAGTCAGCCTTGTGCCTTTGCTCAGGGGCACTTTGGCAAGTCCACCATGACCAGTTACACTGTTAAAATGCTGCTTACATGTTAATGCATCAGCAATAATAATCAAATAATATAGTACGACAATATAGCATGACACTGAAAGTGGGCCCTCTGTCTGCATAATGAGTACTTTTAATTTTGATTTTTCTGCTATTACTTTCATACTGCAGACTAAAGTTTTGACTGTAGATCTTTTGCTTGTTAATGGATCATTTTTCCCACATGGTATTGTTACTTAAGTGTGGAGCTGAATACCTTCCACACTGAGCTCAACAGTAAATATGCAATAAATATCACATCATACATATTGAGAATCCAGTTTTACAAAGTGCCACATATGTTACAAAATGACAACATCAGAGCAAAGCGCAAAGAAAAGAAAGAAACAGATGCTAAAGAAAGAAAGAAGAATTTTTTTTTCTCTATGATACGGTGCATTGTTGCAGAACTGGGAGTAAGTGAAGTTCATAACTTTTCTCCAAATGAACAGATCTGTCCATATACTGAGGGACTGACAGCTGGCCCCCTGCAGCTCGTCCCCCCACTGCTTCAAGCTGTCTCCTGCATTGGTTCAGGCGTTCAAGTGCTCTGAAAGAGACACGGGGGAGAGTGGAAGACTCTAATCTCCACAGACTTTTTATTTTTGTCTCACGTCCACTGCTGAAGCACTCTTTTTTTTTCTTTTTTTTTTTTAAACAAGGGAGGGAAAACTCTTGAAAAGAGGCACTAACTAGGTGTTTTTTCTTTTTCCACAGAGGCAAAGGTTTGGCCTGTGAATGGAGAGTTCTGTTTTTCTCTCCTCTCCCATCTCTGCCTCCACCAGTAAAGCCATCAGATAACAGTGGAGGTGACAGGTTGGCCAGAAATAAAGAGCGAGCGAGAGGTGAGGAAGGAGATTTTGACTCATTTTTCAAGAGTGGCACAAAGTACCCCCCACTGTTTCTCCCTCTCTGTGTGTCTCTTTCCTCCCACTGCATAAGTCTATTTACAATCGCCCAATTTATTTTCTATTGCTCAGGCATCCCACATTTGAAAGAAACCTCATCAAGCGGAGCCTCATGGGTCTTTGACTGAGAACTGGCTGGACTCAATGCCCCTGCACTGTGGTATCTGTCAACCTGTCATTGTCCCTCTTCATCTCCGATCTTTTCTTCTGTCCTCTTTCTTCCTTAATGCCTCCTGCGCCAGCAGCCACAGTGTTTGGAATTGGGGAACAGAGTGAGAGGAAAAGAAAGTGACAAGCTAATAGCTCTACATCAGCATCGCAGATGAACATGTTGACTCCTCGCCATTGTCGATAGAAATCATCAGGAGGGTTATTGGAGAGGTTCTCCAGTAACCGTGTGTGCATGGTGAGAATACTTCTTATTGCTGTGGCGATTGGAGCTGTGAGTGATGTTTGAGGCAGAGCCACTCACCAGTCATTAAGCATGCCTCCTGCTGCTATGCAAATTTAAGATGCTGTTGAAGTGAGCTAATCAACAACTAGCCGTTACTTCCCTTTGTCCCTGAACCGGCTAATTGGTTCACATTAAAGTCCCCCTGCACTCCAAAACGCATTTTACTTATTGTTACTTCACGTGGATGTTTGACTGTCGCTGTGCAGAATGATGAGTGCGCAGAGTTTTGTTTCATTCACTCATCCGCCGTTGAGGGAAAGTTTCTCTGTGCTCACCTTTAGGACGCGTACGCACACATGTGATTTTGTGACATCACAACTAGTCCGGAAGCCAGTCGTGCTCCGGTGTGCAAGTCACACATGATGGCAACGTCAGTCTGTCGGTCAGACTGCCAAGCGCTCTGGTCCAGACTGAAAAATCTCAATGGATGAATTGCCATGAAATTTTGTATGGACATTCGTGGTGCCCAGAGGATGAATCATAATGACTCTTGTGATCCCCTGACTTTTCCCCTAGTGCCATTAAATGTTTAACTAAGACACTGAACATGGAGAACATTATACCTGCTTAACGCCAGCTTAGTCCTGTTTTTAATTCAGGTGTTTCTAGCTTTTCTGTTGCAGTTCATGGAGGGTCGTGTCTCAGACAAGTCTATTTTAGGCAGCCGAGGTCATCACAACACGTCTTCTCAAATCCCAACAATGCTATATTAGTGATGGTTGTGGTGTACGCCTCTATTTGAGTCAATCAACCATTATACAGTGCTTTATTACTGCAGTGGCACATAGACAATCCACTCCCTTACAGTGAACTGGGCCAGAATGGCAAAACACCCCTCCCTCTGTATCTCTCAATGCTACAGAAGCCTAAAGAAGATGTCCACTGTTTGGATTCACTGAGCACAAAACAGAGTTGTTCTCTTTCGGAAGATCCTTCTTTCTTCTTCCTTGAGGGCGCTGCTGTTAATCATGACTGACAGTGATATGTTATTATAATTTCCCCATGCCAAATCCTGGAGAGACCCCTCCTTTTTCTCCCAATATATCACTGACACTGTATAATTAAAACAACAAACGTGGGTGAGTCATATCCTGTGCAAAATATGAAACAAATGCGTAGAGCTGCGTACGGTGGGGGATGGGAGGGATTGGCGCGAGAAGTAAGAAGTAGATGCACGCCTCAGGGTCTAATGTGAATCATATATTGTAGCTTCAAGAGGACCCTGACCGAACAGTGCGAGATGAAAGTTCAGGAAGGCAAGAAGTACAAGAAACTGGCCCATTAGTCCGACCGAAGCCTCTTTTTCTCATCATGTCGGCATTCTGGACCTCTCCTCCATCTAGGAGGCCAGCTCTCACTGCTGAACCATCCCACTCTGCCCGACATGAGCCGCCTCACACAGCGCAGTCCCTCTGCTTTTAGCTCAGGGAGGCATCACCCCATAAGTCAGCGGGTCTTCCTCCTAACCGCCACTGATACGCCGTAATAACCTCGTCCAGACAGCCAGGCCTCCGCTGTCCTCTCCTCCCCCTCAGCAGGTAACAGAGAGCAGGGATAGTGGGAGTGGGTGGAGGGTCAATCATCCAGATTCCTCACATGTTTCCGCCTCGGTACTCCAGAGTGTTTGGAATAGCTGGGATGCCTGCAGATTGAGTTTACAAGGGAGCTCAGCAGAATGGAGAGGTTGGTGGGGGAAGTTGGTGTTTCCAGCTGGAAACTGGGAGTTTGGTAGTTTCAACTCCTTCAAGCTGCAATGGGAACGAGCAGACAGCAGCACGTGACACAGAAACAAGGTGCGCGCCGCAGCGTTGCAGTGTAACTCCTGATCAAAATGTCTGCTTTCCCTCCCACTTGACTGGCACCATTACTCCTAATAAAAACAACACAGGACTTTTTTCCAGGGAAAAACGCAGAGAAATGCTCAGTGGAACTGACAACTTTATACCTCTATATAAAATGAAAAATGAATAGAGCTTTTCCAGGCTTCTTCATCCTCTGCCTTTTGTCTATATCCTTTCTCCCTTTTATTCCATGGTTCAGTGGTCACACAACATGCATTATACACACACACACACACACACACACACACACACATACAAACACATTACACAGCTCATTTGGTTCAGAGAGCAGGTCGCTTCAGTCATTCTGGGTATGACTCACAGGTCTACTTTACAAGTCAGGACTTCATCCTGTGCTGAAGTTTGTTTTTGTCCTCAAGCTAACAGTCCTCCAGGAGATAACTACAACAACAGCTCAATATTTCTCTGTAGTCAACCTACACATCCTTACTATGAGTCGTAAGACTTAAAGCCAGAGATTAGGTCACAGTGACTCAGGGCTCAACATTACTCCCAGCAGTAAAGAGCAAGGACAGGAAATATGTGAAGTTAGTCCTTGTGTCACTATTGAAAGTCTTGAGTAGTGATTTTTTTAAACTCATCAAAAAAGTGAACAAATAGCCACCTATTCGTTCCTGATGTATGTTTCAAAAAAACATTTTCTTAAACCAAGTGACAATAACCTTGAAATGTCTTAAAATGAACCTACGGCTAAACAGCTAGCGTGGCTCTATCCAAAGGTAACAAAATCTGCATAGCAGCGCCTCTAAAGCTCATTGACTAAAAGTGAGGTGTAAAGATGACAATTCACCATTTTATCGGGGGTTGTGTGCCGGACTACTTCCTCGCTTTGAGTGGTTTCAACCAACCTGAGACCCCAGGAAGGTAAACCTGGTTAGACATTAGTGCTGACTGCAGTGATCCCTTCAGTTCCTCCGCCCAGAGCAGCAGGATGTCAGCTTAAACATTACCTGGTGTACAGAGCCGAGCCGTTCCCCAGAACTAGCAGCAGCTCTGAGGATGTGTGCTTTGTAGTACCTATTATCTACTGCTCTACCTGCTGCTGTGAGAGCTGATGCTATCTTTAAGGGCGTCCTTATGGACTCTCTTTTAAGGCAGCGGGGTGTTTGAAAGACTTTCACTGCATTTTGAAGGCAGGTGTTTTCTATTGTGAGTCTTTACGCTATTTGAAGATGAGCACGGCCTGTTATCTCTATAGAAAGAGTTCATTGTCGCAGACAGTGATAAATTAAGGACTAAAGAGGGCTGAAGAAACAAACCGAAAGCATTTAGGGTCTCTCTAGAGTGCCCACCTCAGAGAGAGTCATGCACTCCCAGCATACACATAGCTTTCATTGTGATCATAGATTGAGGGAGGCCCAGGGAATAAATCACAAGGTCAGTGAATGGGCTGTCTGACTTTTAACCCACGGGCTGAGAAAATACTCTGCTCTATGTCCTGATGTCATCAGCAAGTCATTACTGCAGAGGCTCTCAACACCTCTACCATCTCACCCTAACTCACACTGCTGAGCTGCTATTGGACAAGCCCCCTGGCCACAGCACCTAAATCACTGTAGGGTGGCAGTTATAGACTTGACCTTGGCTTGGTGCTGTTTTCCATTCCCCGCTCCCACATTTAACTCTGTTTATTGTTTCTCTGTGTCTCTACCTACTGCTCTGTCCAGCAGCAGGAGTACAAGAAATAGTATGTTATGGGAGCAGTGAACAATATTGCTCCAATATGTTTTATTTGGTTCTGTTAGTACCATCTAACAAGTATAGCCTTAGCAGAGTTCCTAATTATTCTGACAATATCTCCCCTGGCATGACTTGTTCTACCCTGTGCTAATACAGGTATTTGAAAGTAACTGTTTGTCCAGGAGATGTTTAGACATGTGTCAGTGGTCCTTCATGGCGAAGCATTGTTTGCCCTTGTGTGGTTGACAGAGTTTGTTAAAATGAGACTGAGGCATTGAGGCAAAGCATATGTTTTCATAAGGGACGATGAGGTGAGCCGAGGTTAACTATTTTGACCGCGGACGCCAATCTGAGGCCTGATTTGAGCTGAGCGGTCTCCTGAGAAGTCAATTTCTCACCAGAGCCCTGACCTTTCACCCCCTCTAGCTGCTTCTGCACTACATCCAGAGAGAAGGAAAGTGACTGAGATACATGTCTTATTAAACATCTCTACACCCTGCATCATGACAAATGACCCGTGTGCATGCATGGCAGTACCACGACTCTCAAAATACGATTTCCACAATTTCTTCTCCGTGTGCATGTGTGCATACAGTTCTCCCCACTGTTTACATGGTTTTCTGTACTCAGTAACAGAGGAGCGACTGTGAGCAAACTGGCTTGACTCAAGGCTTCAGGTTGCAGCATGCCCACCTCCGGAGCACAGACTGACAGATTTACATTGTTGCCTACCACATTGTTCTGCACTTGCAAGTCCTAATCACACTGTTGAGCAATGGCATCCCCTGAAAAACCCATCTCTCAGCATCTACCCGTTTTTACTTCTCCCGCCTTCTTGCCCATGGCAATGGCAGAAACCCTGAGCTGTGCAAAGCAGGGCAGATTAAAAGCTCCTACTATGCCTATAAAATAACCAAGTACTTATGAAGGCACCTGGATAGACTCCTCTGCAGAACTGAATGCCCCTCAAGACAAAAGCCCTATTGACTAATTCATTTATATAGAAGATTATGCCTATACCAACTTCGGATGCTTGCCAGGAAAAATCTTTACAATTTTTTCTTCATGTAAACAGACATGTCTGCCTGAACATGTGGCGACTAATGTACACTCATTCTCATTGAAAAACTGCACCGTAAAACTGTACAAATAAATTAATCAAGCTGAGCGCTATACGTCCCTTCAAAGCTCTTAGCAGTTTGGGTCCCCACGTTAGAGCATATTCCATCAATCATGGTCAATGGGACGAGGCCAACATGCCAAACTGTTCCAACAGAGCGGCATTTTAGCAAAGAATGATGGAATTGGGTTTGTTTTGAAAAGAACAGTATGGTTACAGAGCAGCAAAGAAATACATCCATGTAATGTTTCTAAGTACAGGGTTTGATTTAGTTTAGTTCAGTTTAGTGTGTGCCAATTTCTAATGAGTTATGCTTTATAAGGGGATTTACAAACTGTAACCAATTGCTTTATTAATGGTTAATTAAAAATAATGTATGAATGCCTTTTAGATTAATAATCAGCCAGTTGAAAGAA
Organism: Gadopsis marmoratus; assembly: GCA_036023855.1. Taxonomy (NCBI): domain Eukaryota; kingdom Metazoa; phylum Chordata; class Actinopteri; order Centrarchiformes; family Percichthyidae; genus Gadopsis; species Gadopsis marmoratus. The sequence goes on from JAVQJF010106971.1 coordinate 7,107, forward strand.
CTATGTTTGTGTTGACAGGTTGAAAAAAACAAAAAACAAAAAAAAACTTCAGCTGTCGTTTATCCACCATTTAACGTCTTAGCCTGTGGACGTATCATGTCTGCAGTTATAACTGAAGAAATAAGTTACTAATATGAGCTTACTCAGTTATAAGTGTTTTTCACTGTATTTTTAGAAGAACCCTTAACTGGGGTTTCACAATTTAGGTCAAAACAAAAGTCTTTAATAGATTATTAGTGATCTGCAAACATTATTAAACTACTTATTAATCATCAATAAAGCCATTGATTCCAACTTATAAACCTGTTACATAGATAACATACTGTAAATAAAGTATGTCTCATTGGAAAGTAGTAATGTTTATTTTGGCTTTAGTCCCTTTAATAGCACCACATGGTTTATGTATAACCACGTACATGAATTTGATCCCATATAATAGGATCAAATGATAAGGATTTCAACAAAATAATCTTCCTGTAGATTTTAAATATAATTAGTTGCCCCCTACTTATACAACAGTTGAAAAGGGAAACTGTCAATATGAACAACATGTAACAGAAGGGATGTATTCTTGTAACAAGATGATATGCCTCGTCAGTCACAAATAATCCATCATCCTGTGGAATCAGAGTGTTTGCTGTAATTAGATGTACAGCCAGCGCAGTGCAGCAGTGTGGGAAAACCTCGGCTTGTAATTACTGTAACAGTGAAAGTCAAGCAGACACACCTTGTAAACTGATCCCTGAGAATCCTGATGTTCACACTGAACGCCACTCCCCTGTCTCTTCCCCCGGCTGCCCCGCTGAGCTCGGGTGTATTTGTGGGAGAACGCCCCCCCAATCGAAACACACACAAACACCCATCTCAGCCCCGGCCCGGCCTCTCTCTCTCTCCGGTGCCTGTGCTACCCCAGAACGAGCTGTCACTCCTTTAGTGTGTCACCGTAATTCACAGTGACAACAAACAACTGGCCATGCTACACACTACCCATGATCCCTCACAGAAAACTGAGAGTTGGCAGAGGAGAGGGGGCTGACTGGGACATTTAGGAGGAGACAGAGAGAAGAGAAAGAGGGCATAGGGTAGAAAGACTAGAAGCAAAGGGCCAAAGGGGATCGGAAGCTATTGTCATGTATATAAGCCTATATAATCTGTCATATTTGTTTAAAAACCATTTAATTGTTTCCTTCCACATTATGGCATCCTGCTGCGTTGCTGCAGTGGAAAAACCCACAATTAATATTTTGCTATACAGCTGTTGTTTTTCCAAAAAGGCCACAATGAAGCTGACAATCAATATGGTCCTGTCATGGGGGTTGATAGGTTGAGGACTATAGGCTGGTGACCTCTGACCCCGAGGTAAAAAAACAAAAGACAGAGGTGGAGGAGGGGCTTGGGGTAGTTGAAGTTAACACCCTTTCTCAAATGCAGTGCTTAGTTCGAAGTGTGAGGACCATTTTCTTTCTCTGAGAGACCTTAAATACTTAAAAAGTAGCCAAAAAAAACGAAAAGCCAGGGAGGGAGGGAAATAGGAGCCATGGGAAGAATACCAATAAGTAGGGAAATAGGAATAAAATGGAAATAGGAGGGAGGGGGAAGGCTGGTAGAAAAGAGGGCGAGAAAGGGAAAAAAAGGAACATAACCCAAGGTTCAGCCGAAGACGAGGCATAAATCAAAGATGGCAAAAACATGGCACCTTTGGGCTCTCTGTTTTGCTTTATTTAACTGAGGAGCTAAATAGCTCTCTAGCAGAGTGCAGCCACTTCTGAGCCTTGATGTGCTAATAGCACTGATCAGTTGTTGTTTATCTAGCATTACTCAGAAGAGCCAAATCAATCACTCTGTAAACATTAACCAGGGTGCAGAGAGCCGGAGGGCGGGAAACTCTTTCAGAGAAAAAGAAGGAATTCACTCACGCACGGCACGGCAATCAGAGCAACTTCTCAACCAAACTACCCAGAACTGCAAACAGTGCCTGGAGAAAGTCCTTAACCTTTCGATCAGTTTAAAAGGAAGTTCCCACAGAATATGAAGAACTGATCAAATATTTACAAGGTGTGTAACATGTTGTTGACCATGCAACCCTTCCAGTGAACAGCATGTATTTCAGATATCACTGCAACATATGTCCATTTGAACAAGACGTTTGACACCATTATTTATTTTAAAAACTAATTCAAACATATTTTCCCAAAACACCCTAAAAGTGAAACATAATTCAGTTTGTGAACTCAGGCAACAAGCGTTTAAGAGTTAATTTGAGGCTCTATGATTAGTTAAGATTGGATTTCTTGTAAATTAACATTTTTGCTTGTGACAACTCATTCAGTGGTAGACTTCCTCCTCAATATGCTCTTACAGCAGTTGTGTATGTGGTGGTGGCATGTGTGCCATGTGTATTTAATTGGATGCCCTCTGTATTCGACCATCACAGCTCCCAGCCAGCCTAAACAGGGGACTTGTTCACATGCATACAAGCAAAAATGCTCCCATGTGTAACATTCTTCCTGTGGTCAGTAGTGACTGGCAGCTGCCCACAATGATATTAAACAGAAAGGATGTTTAGCTTTGTGGTTACTGTTACTGTTATGTGGAACATAAGATATGTGCTTTCGTTAAGACCAGTGTCTTAACCAGTGTGCCAGTGTGTAGACTGACAACTGACAGAGTAGCATATGCTTGCTACACAGTTCTGCTGAAACTGAAGCGATTGCATGGTAGGGAAGGAAAAAATGAAACACAGAAGTGTATATTTGAGTAGAAGAGAATAGGTACAGAGGATACAGAGTACATGATGACACAATAGGATAGATAACAGTAAAGATGGGTAGAATTGAGTACACAGTAGCGTAGTACACAGTAGAGTACAGTAGTATACAGTATAGTAGAGTAGTACACAGTAGAGTTTTGTGATATACAGTAGGGTTTTGTAGTATACAGTAGAGTAGTATACAGTAGAGTATAGTAATATATACGTAGTACAATAGAGTAGTATACAGTAGAGTTTAGTAGAGAGCAGAGTAGAATGGGCCATGTCTTATTATTCCCAGAGGTCAGGGAATCACTCAGCCTTCAGTGAAAACAAACAGTGAACACACTGATGACAGATGAGTTGACTGAATTTCTTCTGCCTCACGCTCGAAGATGGACGGCGAGCGAGCAGCCACCATCTGGATGTCAGGCTGCTCAGCTGCTGGGTGAACTGTCTGCCTATGGTGTGGGGGTCTGTCTGGGGGTGTGGGGCCATGTGTCCACTCTGAGGGGGGGCACAGGGGTCCTGGTGGGCCTTGTAGCCTGTGACCATGATGCCTGTTCCCCTGACCCAGAGCACCACCCCTCACCCCAAACAAGATGCACGCATCCAAACACACATGTGCACAATGCCAGGTCAATGGCTACTTGCTCAATCCATTAACACTCTGTTAGCTTTTATATGAGCTTACAATGTTATGAAAAGCACATGTCCAAAGGATGCAATACAATGGAAAAGCTGGCGACCAGATTCACACATGAGGTCTGGTAAAAGCTAGAAATGCCAATATTCTGTTCAACCACTAACATAAATTAGCAATTTGTTCTTTTCATCAGTGCTCCCTTTCGTATTTTAAAGCCTTTGTTGGAGGTTTAGCCTGGAGGCTATAAATCTATGTTAAAACATAATCTTCCCTACCTGCATACGCAGGTCCCAACTTCAAACATAGAAACCCATAATCACTGATGTTGCAAGCTGGATGGCATGAAGAATAACTGACTTCATTCTATATAGCAAGCAATAAGGCTCTATCAAATAAAGCCCCAAAACACACCACAGACCTGCCATCCCAAACATATACTACACATAATGCACCTTGCATCAATTAAGACAAAAGATGATGCAGCTACAGTTCAATAGGACACTGACTGTATTTTACAATACAATACTGATTGATTCTGTAGATTTTGATGAGATGGATCACAGACAGTTGAGGCAGTAGCTGCTTGTGTTTATGTCAGACTGGATGATGAAACACATTTGTAAATCAATTTAAAAAAGGGAGTCTGACACAAGAAAGTGAGGGTTAAGGAGCATTTTAAGCTATAATACTTTAAGTACATACACATTCACAGTATAAGAGCGGGTGTGGGCCCATCTGTCCCCGGGCTCTTGTGTTTGGGGGGCCAGGGGCAGATTGCTGCTGGCATGGAGTCTGAATAGGACGGCGGCTGAGCTAAGAGAGCTGTGTGCACATGGCCTCCATGGCTAATCTGCTAATGTATTCCAGAGGTCAGGAGGGTTTCGCACCAAATCAGTGGAGGGATTTACACAGCTTTTCCCTGGAATGTGCCCCGTCCGCACTCTGCTTCGAGGAAAACATCCACCTCTGATTTGCCTGCTTTGGCTGTCCAATTTTCCGCAGCATTTAACCACAAAAAGGAAGAGACGAATTTGAAAAAAAACACAGAGAGGTGCAGTGAAGCACTCTCTTACCCATCCCTTCTCTTTTACATGTCCACCACAGAAAGTCTGCAGTGACAGCCTCAGTCTGTTTTGCCTCTATGACCGGCCATATACAAACCCTTTGATATTTAAGAGTTCACTGACACAGAGATGGCTGAGCAGTGATGTAAGATAGGGCCGAGCTTTTACATGCGGGCAAAAGGTGAAAAGACAGCAGGGAGGGAAGAAATAAAGAAAGCATAAGAGCAGCAAGAGCCTTCATGTGAATCCACATTTTTTTGAACTGTGTATCCTCTCTAATCCAAACTGAATATAGAGAGGCCTCAGTACCTTAAAGGTGAGAGAAGGAGCAGGACTTTGATGTATCAGCTTAAAACCCCAGAACTGAGAAAATTGGTTTACCATCAGCATCTACAGTCTATCTGCTCGTATAGCATAAAGCATTGTGGCTCAAATGCTCCAAATCTCAAAGGTCGACTGAAATGGGGCAGAAAACTGTGGCAAATTCAAGCGTGATGCTGTTCGAACCACACGGCACAGAATTGATTCTCCCTGCAGAACCTGCTGAAATATTCTCGATCTAGATCTCGAGCTATTTAACCCCGAACCTGCATCAGCGTGTTGGACCTCAACCAGAGTGTGAAATGAGAGCTTTCTCCCATAGTAAATATAAAAGTACGTACAATTTAGCAATATGTAAAGCACGCTGTAGAAGATGGTCATATAGATGTTGTGTGACCCTTCTTCATCAACATTTGGAAAAAAATGGCATTCAGTTTCAGCTTCGGTCAGTTGTTTCAGGTCAATCCTGCGCCTGTAAAAGAGCCCTGAAACAGATGCCTACAGTGATCACTGGACAAAGAAAAAAAGAGGGAGAGAGAGAGAGAGAGAGAGAGAGAGAGGTGAGGACAAATAGCAGGGAGGGAAAGCGGCTCACTCTACAACCTAGCACTCACAGTTTCTGATATGAGATCATGGGAGATATTTCGATGTCCTTATCTGTAGTGTGGCTGTCTGAGTTTTTCCTGTGAATGTGTCAGTCAGGTTTCTTGTGCGTAGGAATGCGCCGTGGTCATGCGGCACTCGATCCCCCCTCTCCTCTCTGTCTCTGGCTGTTGGACCGGGCCGGCTCAGGTCGTAAATAAGCCGGGCCTGGATAGAGGAGGACGCCCGAAACCAGACACACAGATGCAGAGGACAGGGGCCCTGGCCAGACAGCCCAGCTTGGACCAAACCAACCCAGACAGACACACAGCCCCCCCCCCACACACACACACACACACACACACACAAAGAGATGGAGAACCAAGGTAGCTCACTTTCACTGCCCTTAAACTCAGTTATAGAGGTCAGAGGTCAGCTTCATATAAATGTGTTCAGCTCCACATGCATTGAAAGGGAGATTGATGTTCAGCTCTACATGGACTTCTGATGTTTTTCTTCCACATATCTGTCTTAGGGTGAGATATGTTCTGTAGAACTCCCACATGGAAGGTTGAAAAAAAGAAGAGTTTTATGTAAATAGTGGATTTACAGTATACGGATCTTTAGAGGGATGACCATGAAGGCAGAATCTTCGCCCAATCCTGCAGATGTTTTAATGTGACAAGCACAGGCCTCACAGTTAATTCATTCATTCATAATTTCTCTTAAATCATGCTGCAAGTGTCACATACTTTTCTGAGACTCTTCAAAATGCTCTTATTCTCTCCCCATCTCTTGTCAAAGCTCCCCCTCCCACTTGCCAACGTTTGCCATCCTTCTCTATCATCAAGCTGATCTGTCTGCGACTGCTCGCTTCACTGCTGCAACGCTACATGATCTGTTTACCAATACTGTACTTAGCTGCCGGGTGGAGGGAGAGGAATGACAAACGGCTGTTTTGAGGGGATCAGAATCGACCCGCACAGGCTCAGTAACTGACTGCAGCACGAAGCTGAATTGATGATCTTAGGAGAAGGAACGTTTGAACGCATAGCAGCACATTTATTTGTGTCGTTTAATCAAAAAGAGTAGTATGAAAGAATAGTTTGACATGTTGGGAAATACACCGATTCGCTTTCTTGCCGAGAGCTAGATGAGGGGAACGTTACCACTCTCATGTCTGTAAGCTTAGCAGCACAAAGACTGGAAACAGGGGGAAACAGGTAGCCTGGCTCTATCCAAAGGTTTCAAAATGGATGGCGTTCAGTAGATGTGTGAACAAAAAAACACTGAGTCTTCAACCTGAATTTACTGTACTGAATCACCATGGTTACTGGCCGAATCTGCACTGGCAACTCAAAAGCATCGCTGCCATCTCAGCCGTGATACACAGCGTTACTGTCTCGTTCAAAGATTATCAAATGACCTCAAAAGCCACAGGAACAATCATGATTTCAAACTTTGTCACAAATAGTTGGCTGCTGAGGTATTAACCTTATAAACAGTGTGGTATATGCGTGTGCAGGACAATTTCTTGAACGGGCGTAGTAACGCCCAGAAGTCTTCGCTTCGCTCATGGTGACCTCAGGAGTTACAATGTGGGTAAGAAAAATTTCAGCACATAACCACATTGTGTTTTTTTAACACTTCGGCTTCTGTATGGATTAAACACACAAGTTATAAAGTGTTCATTAGTGAGGCTCAGAGGTGCGGGTAGGTGGGTGTTGTGGCAGAGCCAGGGTAGCTGTTTCCTTTGTGCTAAGGTATGCTAACAAGCTGCTGGCTGTAGCATCATCTTTATCGTACAGACATGAGCGTGGTATTGATCCTCTCATCTAACTCTTGGCAAGAAAGCAACTAACTATATGTCAAACAATTCCTTTAAGATCTTAAGTTGTATTATATGAATTTCTACATTTTAGAGGTTAAAATGAGGGAGGGGTGAGCTTCATCCTCCTCTCCGGATCTCCATTCCAACTCACCAAGTTCACCCATCAAGTTCATCCACAATTCCCTCTTGCTCATCAACCCCCCCCCCAAAATGACTCATCCCCACACCCTGCCTCTTGCCCATGGCCCCATCCTCCTCATTGACATGATCTCTCCATTCATCTGCCAGAGTGTTTCCTCTGCACGGGGTGACGGGGGGTCAGCAGTTTGATCAACCCATAAAAGGCCCCCAAGTTAGCCCATGAAGGCCCTGGATGGCCTCTGTCACCCGTTCCCACAGCCCGCCTGTCTGTCAGCCCCTCTGACTGACAAGCCCCGTCACCTCACATCCTGACGCTTACACCCACTCCAACTACATCCACCAGCCCCCCACCCCAAAACAAACCCACACACATAAAAAATCATTCGGTCTGGCCTGCCACTCATTAATATGATGGACAAAAGCCTCGGCCTCACACTCTTGGCCCCTGTCAGTCCATCAGTTGGGGATGAGGAGAGGAGAGAGTGCGGGCGTGATGCCCAGTGACTCCACCTCTTCCAGTCACGAACAGGGTCTGTTTCTGTCTTTTCCTCTGGCCCTCAAAAACCCTTTGAAAAGGAAGAATGCACCATGCTAAATCTGCCCACAAGGGATGGGGGGCGGTGTGAAAAGACTGACAGTGATGCCACCCTCCCCCTGGAACAATGACACAGATGCTCCTGGCAGGAGGCTAGGTGCACAGGCCCGTGTCCTACAACATCACAGGATATTTAGTATTTGGTAGAAATTTGGCTGCTGAGTATAAGACTTTCATACTTTTCTTTTCTTTTTTAATTAATTGAGCTATTTGCTTACTTTAGTTACCCAGATTTGTCTTTCCCCATTCTTATTTCGATTTTGAAACCAGGACATCTCTGTCTGAAGGCCACTTCTCAACCTTGTACCATCTAACTGTAGGGAGGGAAAAAACGAAGTGTGTTCCCTGCAACTGAGCTGCATTAAAAAAACCAAAACGGAACTTTTTGACGCTTTAGTTTAAAGGGAAACACCACCAGTTTTCCACATACAGGTACAATAATTGCAGAATGTTTTGTCTGGAGATGCTTCAGTCAGTCAGTCGGGTCAGTCAAGCCCGGTAATGTGATAATGGTTGTCCATAATGGCTGAGGTTGGAGACTACACATTTTTAACAGAACAACTGTGTTACAAAGTTGGGGTGATAGGATTTAATGGACATGGGCATTCCAGGCAAGGAGGGCCTAAGAAATAAATGTTACAGGTTTTATTATGAAAAATGTGGTAGGTTTTGGGAATATAGGAATGCTTCTAGCTGGGTACATAGCCAGTCCACTTGCGTGGGCCAAAGAAATCACTTTGTGCTTTTGGAATTGGAGGATTGTTTAATTGAGATTACTGAATTGATGATACTGTACAGCAGTTGACCTTGATTTTCTACAAAATAACTAATTATTATAAAAAACACTAAAATAATCTTTACTATTGTCAGCCACATAACAAAAAGTGTTGTCAATGCCGTGTGCAGTTTTAACTTCATTGGAAATGTTTCCACTAAAGGCAAGAACCTTGTAACAGTTCCAAGATGCATTTATTGTCTCACTGTGCAATGTCAACATTTTTCTGGAAATTAACAGTTTGTTGTTTGTGTTATGATGAAGTTACCTTATTCTAATTTACAGATCTTGGGAACTGTTTCATTTAGAACAGCTGATATTTCAATCTTACCTTGTTCAGAAAAGGATAGAGTTACTAGAAATGTTCTCTATCGCTCCATCTGTCCAGGTTTGCAGCCTACACCATGCAGGTTCATGACCTCAACCCCATATCTCACCCCTGCATTAAGTGCTGGGGGTGGGTATCCCAGCCAGCATTGGCCGGTCCTGTCTCCAGACACACATCAGTGTGATGGAAAGTCGCCTTAACAGGCCAGAAACTCAGCTCACCCTGTCTAAAGCCAGCTGCTTTAAAGAACTGAAGGAGAATTAAGAGGAAACGTATGGGGCAGGAGAGAGGAGGCTTTCTGTCAGAACATGAGACAAAGGGCAGCCTCGCGTGCACACACACACGCACACACACACACACAGGTTAATGCAGTGGAAAAAAACACCGCAAGAAAAACGTATTTTGGAAGGGCCGCATGGGGTGTTATCTTAAAAGGATAATGAGTATGTCTTTCCCTGCAAACGAGAGCGAGTTTCAGTGTCTAGCTGATGGTAATGTCCACAGACACAACAACCTGGTTCCAGTGTGGTGACCAGGGGTAATGCAGGCCATGCATGACTGTTCCTGTCTTTGTCTCTTTGTATCTCACTCCATCTGTCTGTGACACCAATTGTTATTATCATTTTTGTGTGTTTTGCATTGAAAAAAAGAACATTCAAATTACAGAATCTTTAATGGGATTTGCATTCTCCTGATGCGTTTTCCAGGAGTCCAGGAGGCACAAAATATCTGTTTTCCTTTATCCATTTATCAACTTTGTACCTCACCCATACAGCCAACCCGACGCTCCTCCCTTCGAGCTGCTGTATCCTGTGTGGTGAAACTGGCACCAGGCTTTGAGAGCTTTCCTGCGCAGACGTTTTTGATTCAAGTGCTGAAGTTTCTTGGGTTCTCTACATGTGTGGCGTAGACCATCGTCTTCCCTGCTCTGTTTACTGAATAGTAAAACCCGGCGACCACAGACCGACGTGGGCTCACTCTGAGGCTCCTCATTCCCTCCAGAACGGAATCCATTTCATGAAGAATAATACTAATAACGTGACCAGAACCCAAAACACTTCCTTTCCCGCAGCACTGCAGATCAGGTTTTGTTATATTATTCTTCATGTTACAGTATTAGCTGCTGGAGTGCCTCGTAAACACTAACCTCAAATTATCTTGTGCTTTTTCAAAGTAGTGCACTTGAGAATCTTAGTCCAAGCACATACCAACAGTAGCGTTTATTCTAACCCCAAAAAGGCTGAAACAGTCCCTCTATACAGCATGTTGGGGTCTTTTAGGGGCCTGTAAGTAAATTACAACTGCCTTGAAAATACCCTCGGGGGGGAACAGACAACAGAGGGAACAAACAGAGACAGACGAGTAAGACGACAAGGACAGGAGACGATGAGAAGCAGAAAAGAGCAAAGAGAAGTATAGGATATAGAGGGTGAGAGAAACTTGGTGAAAGAGATGAATAGAGGAAGAAAAAGAGGAAGGAAAGGCCTGGTTTTCTTTTCCCTAACTCTGGATTCCTGGGTAATGACCGGGCTGTAATGGTACTGAGCCTCAATTCGCCAAATGAAACAAGAGGCCCAGCCAGCCCGATGATGTTTATTTCTCTCCATTTCTCATCTTTTCCTTTTTTTCACTTGTGACATAAAAATCATATACACCGAATCTGCATTTAATTTGTATGGCAGCCCACTGCTTTCTTCCCTTTGTCTCATCTGCTAGTCCCTGTTTTTTCGTGCACATTCAGCAAAGTCCTCTGGCCAAAAGCAGGGATTTGTGGCTTGCTAACCAGCGAAGGGGATATTTTCTGTGAAATCCCCTCTGCCAACAACTTTCTTCGTCGCGGCCTCATATGCTGACCTAAGAAAAAGGTTTGAATCACTGCTGAAAGAGACTTTGGTTCATGCTGTCTTTGTTTAGCAGTGACCTAGACTTGCGCATGGACACTTAAGCTGGTAGAAGAGAGTGTCAAAGCAAAGAGTAGTGAAATATCTCTATTTAATGTAGCTATATTTTGACTTGGATGAGTGCTGGTATGAAGGAATGGCCAGCGAATCCCTGATCACGCATCAGCAGAGTCAGCAATAAACCTGCAGAGATCACTTTAAGCCTGCACACTCACGCACATTCAGTAACCCCAGTAGTGTGGAACAGCTTGAGTTCTGTGAGACTGATCTGCTCTGCAAGCCACCGATGGGCGCCGATCCAGCGGCCACAGTGGCTGTATGAGAGCAGGCCAGGCTGCATGCCACGGGGGATTTCTGGGATCAGTGAATCTCTTCTCCTATCTCCGTATGGCTCAGAGGCTCTGGCCGCTGGAGCGAGCATGATTTCTGGCCATGGTCCTTATTTGGTTCGATTTACGGGCGCCATGTAGCGACCGTAAAGTCAAAACCCAGACATGAATTCTCTCTGTGTACGCTGTCCAAGCAAACCACATAAACCAAAGCAATTAATACAATTGTGGTTTATGTTGATTGTATTGGCTGTTACATGAACTCCTGGCATTTGATATTTTAAATGGATTTGCATAGTTTCACATCATCCTCCAGCAAGTTTTCGGAGGGTACACTTTGATTTACAAATGTATTTACCGTGTTGATTTTGTAGAAAATTAAAATAATAATAATTGTACTGTATTTACTTCCTAACTTTGGCAGCTACAAACACGCCACCGCTTATACTAAATAATATCTTAGATGGTCATCAAACTGTATGTGCAGACCATGAGAAATGCTGCTACACCTTTTTCCCAACTGAAGTCTTTTCCAGACTCCCTTTTTTTAAAAAACACATGCATTGTGCACCACTACCCCATCCGCCCCCCTTTCCTCATCCATCCACACATGGCAGCTCCACCAGCAGCCGCACCGTCTCCCGCTGTTGTCCCGAGCCAGGCAGTTTGACGACCTGTACCCACTTTTTGCCAGAAATAAAAATATTTGTTCAGTTAAGTGTTTCTGCAAATGGCTCAACGGTCTTATGTGCTGTCGGGCAACTGGAGTTCAGGTGGCCTGGTCCTCAGTGTTGGATGGATTTCAGTTCTGTCATCTGACTTCTCAGAGAAAGACATCAGTGTCTCCTTCCACGATCGGCTCCCGGACACATCGAGGGTAGCAGAAGATGGCTGAGGTTTCATCCTCTACGCCAAATAGTGGCCCCATGGCATGCAACGCCTCCCCACTGAACCCGCAGCTCCGCGGCCCATAGCCTTTTTCAGTCCTGCACGGACATCTGACTGCACCAGTTGAGCTGAGACAAGGCGTATGAAACATTTCTGACATTTCTCGAATGTGTGGCTAATCAGGAATGGCTGCTCATGTGTGGAGGATTCTCAAACTGGGGGAGATGGGGAGGAAAAGGGAGAGGTGATGCAGTACAGCTGTATAACACCTTGGGGGTAGGACATACGTTACTGCAAATGATCTGCCGGTGATTTATATATTTTGATAGGTTTGTAGGCTGTTCACGTCAATATAACTTTATGAACATATTAGTGTGTGGGTCAACCATGCTGTGAGTACATAAATCCATGTACTATTTCTAGTGATATGGTGTATCAAAACCCTTTGTAGCCACTATTGACTATTAAGAACCTACATTGTAAGTACTTATTCGAACCCTAATCATAAAAACAAGTGTTACCAGTGGAAGAAATGGCTTATGAAAATATTATAGGCTATTAGGAGTAAAGATTACACTCTTTATTGGCTAGATTTGAGTTGCCAACTGCATTCAGAGCATGAAAGTGAGATGCTGAGGAGGACCCAGGAAACTGAAGAGTGAAGATTTGCATGCTTGTTGCATTTGCAGAGAAAGTAATTATAGAAATTTGTATGGAAATTCCACAGAAAATGGATGGCAATACTTCAGTGTGGGATGTATGACACGACTACGACACCTCCGTCAAGAAAAACACCATTAACGACACAGCGAGGAAAAACTGTGTGAAAAGGATCCAGTTTTGCTGCTACGACTTCTCTCGCCCCGCTGGAGTTGTGTAGCCTGCATAGGCCATAAATATCAGAGTTTCTATAATCTTAATTATACAGACATTCTGTTCTCCACCATGAGCCAGCTCCCCCTCAGACCCAGCAGGTTGCCGTGACGATGCCAAGCACTCCCCTCCGCAACAACAGCAGCATTCAACAGGCGAAGATTTAGAGCTCTGCAAATATTGGCTGTGTCGGCTTTCATGGGCCAAGAGTGAGAGGTATAGAAGTTTAGGAGGGGGTTGGTGTTGGTTGAGACTCTCACCTCTACCTGTTTTCTAAACGACTGGAAAATATATTTCTCACAGCCAAAAGAAACGGGAGGGGACAGGAGACAGGGTGAGGGACGTTTCCGCAGGGGACGTAAATGAGATTGAGACTAAAGAAGCAGCAGGGAGAGAGCGAGCTAAAGAAGATTTAGATTCCACAGAAGAGACAGCGCACATATTGCGAGGTGGGTGGACTCCCACCACCGCCCAAAAGCTTTACTCTATTCACACTGACACATTAGTATTCTAATGCCAGGGGGAATATGTATGACCACCTCAGAGAGAAAGAGATGCACAGGCCTGTGCCAGAGGAGCGGGAGAAAAGACAAAGGAAGCAGAGTGACAAGAGAGACATTAATGTGGTAAAGAGCTCTAGGGAGAGAGAGGAGAGAACACACAGAGAGCGGGGGGGTTATATGATGACAACATTTATCTCCCTGCAGTCATTTTATGTGTCTCCATGCCTACACAGCGGCACTCTGAGACCAGAGGGGTTCTCTTCTCATGCATGTGCACCCGGGTTCACCTTTATAGTCAGACAATGAATTGATAATGATGAATTACAGTACAGCTTTAGTTCCACAAAACGTGTTTTCAGATATAGTTTAACCCCATGTGTTTGCATCCTTTACTACAAGTAAAGGTCCTGCATTTAAATCCAACATGAGTAAAAGCACAGAAATATTATCAGTGAAATGTTCCCAAATTAGGGGAATAGGATAAATCTGAGGGGTCCTGAGATGATTAATGGAAAAAACAAAGATGTGCAACACAATTGGTATTCACCTTTTGGAGTATTTCCTTAATCTTTGCTTTTTGGTGAAATATTGGGGAGTCTGTCCTCTTTGGGCCTTAGATGGTTAGAGGGGAAACAACTAACTAACAACTCATATATTTTGCAAGGGGGTCACAGGAGGTTAAGCTGTTCGCATCCAGTTCCCGGCCATAGTCAGTCAGCTGTGGTTCCGGAATTAGAGCTGTTAATTAGAGCTTTGGAATTGGCACCTTAGGTCGGTGTTCTGATTCCAGCCTCCTGTCCACATATCGAAGTGTCCCTGTGCAAGACACTGAACCCTAAGTTGCCCCGAGTTGAGCGTCTATCCTGACCTGTCCCTGACCAAGACAGGACAAGGTTGTGCACTGGACTCAGTCCCCGGTCGCCATAGAAGGCTGACCACTGCTCCAGTTCCCTTCGGAATAAGGATGGCCGAATGGGCCAAAAGCAGAGGATACATTTCAATGTGTATGTGTGTGTTTGAGCTGTTCTCTGCATATATGTATCATGATTGATCATTAAACGATCGAACGGTCCAATTATATAAAAAGATTGGGAACCACTGGTTTAATATTAACAGTGCATGTTTTTTTATGACAAGCAAAGAACAAGTACCTAAACATTTTTACTTATGTAAAGTATTTGGGTAAAGGTACTTAGTTAGAATACACAAAAGGTGGAAAAGTACATATTCTTATTTATAAATATACATATATATTTGCAAATAAATCAACTGAACCTAAATAGTTTACTCTTGACTACATGACTGCACCAGTACACTGCAGAATGACTAATCATATCCTATCACAACCTGATGCTTGTGAATATTTTCACTATGTCCAACAGCGAGTTGGATCAACTTGAAGCCCCGTATCAAAATGCATTTTCTATGCTCCCTTAATAACTCAGGCTAATCACTTTAGCATTGTCTCTAGGTTCACAATGCCTCCCCTCATGTCCTGTATCCTAGCGAGGAGGCTAGGGAGCGGTGTGGTGACGGTGTGCTGAATTTGGGTGACAGGGCCCCAGTGGGAGTGGGCACCCCCCTGTCCCTTAGATAATCCCCAGGAGAAAGGGCCTGCATTTAGGGTCCGATACGCTTAATCCAGGGGGGCCTTGTTCACAAAGGAGCCCGGCACTTCCTCTGGCCTGGGAGCTTCCGCTGGTCCGGGAGGCCTGGCGTGGGTGTCAGTACAAACATGCGGCAATAATACGCGTCCGCATTACAATGGAACAAACAACAGACACATAGACATGCAGACACACACACACACACACACACAAACATGCATGCAGTGGTGGACAGAGGAGTGAGCATGGGAAAATCAAAAAAAAAAAACGTCACAATTCACACTGTCCTTACGTGGAGCCAATCCAAACAAGCAGCCTACGCACACAGGGGCCAGCAGGAGTAAACACAGTGCGCACGCACACACACATACACACACACACACACACACACACACGCACACGCACACACACACAGACACACACACTAAATGCTGTGGGCAGAGGGAGTGTTTACATTCTGCCCCTGAGTACGATGAAATAAACCTTGTATGCACTGTACAAAGATTGTACAGAGATGAAACAGCTCGCTGCCTACAGATAGTTTCACATTTACAAACAAGAAGACAGCATCATGTAACTGCCCTTTCAGGTGCGACACGGAGTCCCGGTTTACTCACACATACTGTAGACGTGATCGGGGGATGCTGGTGGATGACGCACAATATGCTTGAACTCCATCCCCTGGCAGTGTTTGTGTTCCTACCATAGGGGAAAATGACTATTTAAAGAAAAGATAAAATCAGCACAAACTCTTCTTTTCATAAACACATCTTTCCATCTTATTTACAGCAAATAATACCCACTAATGCAGCATGTAATATTTAGGGACATTTACGTAAACAGCTGAGGGACATGATTCCACACGCAAGTTTGGACTAGACGCTTGGAAAAAGGGGAAAACGTCGGGCACGGTGCCTCGTTTTCAGACTTGTTTTTCCTTCCCAGACTATTTCACGCTGACACATCCTCTTGCCTCTGTGGGTCCCCTGGCATTTTCATCTGGCCACACTTCATCTGTGGAGGGGCTACAGCTGATAGCAGCAAGTGGAGAGGAGAAGGAACATTTTTGTTGTGCAACAGCGCAGAGACACAAATACTTGTTTACTTGAGCTTAAACTGACAAATTTCAAGCTGTCACTGCTTACATGACAGCTGACGCTACTGAAGTCATTCTGAAATTTCCTCCCTAAATAACAGTTTAACTGCTTTCATGGCTTACACACTGACTGACACTTCAGCCACTTTCATCTCTTACTCTTCAACTACTTTCACAAGCTCGCAATTCAACTGCCTACAGGACTTACAATTGAAAGTAAATGTGCAAATGCTTTCACTTCTTACACTTGCATTCACCTGCTTTTGGCTCGTAAAATTCACGTCAGCCTCTTTAAGTGCTTCGACGTCAACCTACATGCATGTCACATGCAAATAATGAACATTTTAAGGTGTTTTACTCACATTTACAGTGTAAGGAAGCACTCTTTTATTCTTCCAAAAATCAGTATGAAAGGGTCACACTCTCCTTTCCCTGCTTTTTGGCAGTCTCTTTATTTTCCAGTGTGACAAACTCCACCCATTTGGCACCAACACAGCCTAAAATAAACCAGAGTATTTTAACCATCACTGTGATTCTGACATGAAGATGAAGCCTTCTCTCCAGACCCCCTTTATTCTCTGAATGCTGACCTTTGGCTGAACGGTATTTCAACAGCAGTGCGTGGTCAGTACAGACCTCATACTTAATAAGAATTATGAGCAGTGATACAATTATACATCAGAGTAATGTCCAAACCCTACCATGCTGTCTTGCAGCATTATGGGCTCATTTTAAAATAGCCGACCGGTCCAGGCCACTTGTTTTGACAGAAAGAGGTCCACCACAGCACTGGCACGTCCTTATGTGTGGCGTCCACCAAGACTAACTACCTGTGACAGTGCCAGGAGTGTGTGTGTGTGTGTGCACATTAAGTCTGAGGGGAAGCATGTCTAATGTGGGAGAGAAACAGTGAATCCAACGTGGCCACTAGCCAGCGTCAGCGTTCCCTTCTTGGAGAATTAGCCTGTCAATCCGTCCTAATTCCCGAGGACACAGGCTTCTCTTAAACACAGGTTGAGCGTAAACTGGAGAGACTGGCTCTCTCAACTGTTTTCTCAGGATTGGTGGCAGGCAGGCTGGCAGAATGTGTGGCAGGTCAGGCCGCACAGGAGAGCAGAGCTGCTGCACAAACACAAGTCTAGTCCAGGGTCAGGCCGACACTGGTTCGCTCAGTTAGTTGCATGATTGCGTGTCTCGAGGTGAGCACCCAGAAGAAAAGGACACTAGCCCTGCTAGGTTAGAGATACCACTCGCACGACCTGGCTAACCACCTTTCTATGAGCAGAAGGATTGAAAAAGTATTATGTACTGTATCATGCATGTTCAGTTTCACCTCCAGAGGTTGTCGTTGTCGTTGTCGAGGCTGCTGCTGACCATACTCCACAGCTTGATGTCATGCCTCCACTGTTCATGGGCCCAAGGGCTTCTTGTGCACACCTGTTATGAATTCCTGAAACATTCTGAAGGAGTGTAGGATTTTACATTCTTAATGTTGAGCATGCAGTTGACAAAGACACTATTTACATTTCATATTGCCATCACAATAACAAATTATGACTACTGTATGGGATGAGATGGGTCTCGATATTAATGAATGCGCACACAAACGCATTTTCTGATTTATGTACAAATGACTCTCCACAAATATGTTTTTCAATGCACACCAAAATATTGATCGTTGTATGTAAATGCAAAAAAAATACCCCCACAAAGGTTCACAGATGTGATGCACATAAAAATAAGTCAGCAAGCATCTTAATCTTATCTTTTTTGTTTCTAAGTGGATTTATCAGTGATAGACATCACAGATTTAAGAGAACCTGGAAAGAGTGGGTCAGTCAAGTGTGTGTGTTTGATGTCTGTGTGTTCAGATTTTGACTTCTGACTGATAAAATAAATGAATAAGGGCTCAGTTTCTAGCGTCATACTGGTTCAAAGAGTTAAATATACACTTGTAAATTAGATAGTCTGAAAGTAGTGTAAGACCCAAAACAGCACATCAGATAGAACATTTAGAACTTAATAATTTAACTAAATTAAGCTAGTAACATGGAAGCTGCAAACACAGATCTCGGGGTGGCATTGAGGCCTTCGTTGTCCGGTACTTCTTCCGATTAAAATGAGCTAAAACTGCCAACATGTACTATAACTACTTAACAGAGATGTAGCATTAAGATCCCGAGTCGCTACCATGACGACCGTAGCTTAATATCCACATGCTGCTGACACCAGCTCAGCCGAGCCCCGCCCTGGCTGAGAGCTGGACTGCTGCTAACACTCTGTTTAGGGGCGAGAGGCCATTCGCATTTGTGTTCTGCCAGCTTATATATCCAACACCTGTTGCTTTGCCCAATTCCACAAGTACAACTCAAGCGTTTATCTCTGGGTGTGGAGACACAGAGACATAAGCCTACTACTGTATGTGTAAAAATGTGCACACTTGGTGCCAGCATGAGGACTCTTGATTAATTACGGCCCTGTTCCCCAATATCCCACTGCAAAGGAAAGCAACAATGTCCAAGCAGGGAACATACAGACCCTTTATTTAGTTTAACCAAAAACAACAGTTTCAATATTAAAAGAAAAGCAAATAAAGCTATAAATATAACAGACAAATTAAATTAACACAGTGAGGCATTTGCTTCATTTGAACCCAGTGGAAAAAAATCTTTACAATATTGACTCTAAATCTGAGTTAGTTTGAGGTTTCGGGATCAATGTAAGGAAGTGAAAAACACCTTCAAAATCACTGAACATTCAAAGGAGAACATGCTCTTCAAGTGGCGATGCTGACAGTCTAAAGACTGAAGCCTGTGTCTGTTCAGAGAGCGGTCGCCTGTGTGTAGCTAGACGCTACATCAATACTGAAGCATACAGGATTGAGCATGGCGCAACAAATCAAAGCGATGTATGATATCAAAATAACATTCAAGGGACTGGTCCCTGTAGAAAATCAAAACCAACAAAAAAGATGCACAAGAACTAAGCCGAGAATGGATGCTGCAGGATTCACTGCTGAATAAAACTGAACTTATAAAATACATGTGAATGAGACACAACTGATGAATGAGGCCGATGGGTGAATGGGTACACACATAGGAAGAGTGAGTGGCTTATACTGTACTGCTTTGTTCCAGCTTGTGTAGAGCTAAGCATGGAGAGACTATTGGGAGAGGCAGCAGAAAGCACTTTCACAGACAGTGAGGAGACACACGGACGTACAGGTACAGAAACAGACAGACGCTGCTGGGTGCGTATTTACGTATATTAAAAGGTGCAGTGGTATGACGCTGTATGTTTAGGAGCGGTAGAGCAACATCCTTTCAGCACAGTGCTGGCCAATCAAGCCGGCGTACTGCTGCACCTCCGTCTCGTCGCTGGAGCCTTTGCGTTTGCGGGAGTAGGCCGCGTAGGGCATGACGGTCCGTCTGTATAGCACCAGAGCCCGGCCCACATCCTTCAGCACCCGAGCATCTCCTGGATACAAACAGGCACACGAGAACATAATAAGGACCAGTGTAGACATATCAAGCACAATAAACATTGTCCTTATTTTCCCTCATTCTTATGAGTTAACCTCTGAGTGACTTGGCACGGATGCACCATTATTCCGAGAAGCTGTTGGAGGAGGAGAATGCATTTTCCCCCCACAGCACTAATTCCCCTATGCCCTAAACCTGGAGTCATGGTGGTGCGTGAGCAGGCTAGTTAGTTGGCCTTGTTTAACAGGGGCCTTGCTCCCTGCTGGCTTACAAACTCAGCATTTCATCAGGTCCTGTATCATACACTGCCAGCTCCCATTATACCAGTGAAAACACTGCTAATCTCAAAAGTGTGCATGTTCATCAGCTAAGAATGGTCCTCTGGAGAGTCAGATGGAAAAAAAGGATACACCGCCCCCCCCCGCAAAAAACGATGACCCTCGCTCTGACACTAAAACCGCAGCCTCCAGGAGTGAGAGGTTGAGCCAAGCCGCCCACAGCTGGCGCCAAGAGGACATGCAAGGGGTAGCACAGCAGGAGTATCAACTGAGCCCTCCTAACCCAAATATACTGCACATACTGTGTGAATGCACGTGAGCACTAGTCATCTTCCCACTCCAGTCAGAATCGAGGAGTCCTTGATTTGCTGTCATTCACTGGAACTTTAATAAGTACCTCATGTCCCCCCTCTCCCCAATGAATGACATCGCTGCTCTACTCACTCTAATTGGCCTCTTAAAATTCTTTTATCCCACTCCTTAGCTCTTAGCTAAGCTCCTGCTGTTACACCAATTGTAAAATGCCTAAAATGTAAAGTGCCTTCTGAAATGCACATCCCACACACACACACACACACACACACACACACACACACACACACTCAGTACTTCATCCATTCGGCCTGTCCTGTCTGTCCGGAGCAATCCTGGTCTGGCCGAGCTGAGAGGAAGCAGATGAAAATAAACTTCAGGCCAGGCTGTGGAGAGGAGTGGACTAGCTAGCTAGGCCAATGGCGACACATCAGTCAAACGGGAGCGAGTTAGATTTGGTATTAATAGAGCTCACGGCCTCCCACTCGCCACTACCGCTCCCCCATGACAATACCCATGTGGCTCACAGCTGAGCACCCAGGTGGTGTGTATGTGAGTGTGCATATTTTGGTCTAATTCCTAAAATATTCGCCATAGTTCTGCCAAATCCCACATGATCACCTAATAAACTGGGAAAACAAGACAATAGAAAGAAATGCCGTAAAACCGAGATGTAATGCCACAAAGGTCTTTATTCTTGTGCCAGATGTTAAACGGGATCCCCAGTTTACAAAGCACTCAAAGGCACCCTGGGCTGCATGTTGACTATTCATGGCCTGGATGTGATCAGGAACTTGTTACGAGCAATATGAGTCAACCAGCTTTGCTGCTGTGATCAGTAAAAATGTTACAGGCCTCGAGCATCACTGAAGAACAGCAGCACCAAAGGAGAAAGTTTTGAGATCCCACCAATGAGAGAATTCAAATAGCCACGAGGGTTTAGGTAGATATACAGTAAGTGTCCCAACTATTCATGAGCCACTATGGCATCGAACTTGCACAGACACTACCTGAAAAGCAAGCCAGAGGAAAGAAGAATGCTGGCTATAAACATAAACCCCGGAGGCTCCATAGCTCTCACTCCCCTCCCCCATAAAGATATTTTCATATTTCAACAAACCACACTGTGGATTCATATTTTATTTATTAGCCTCATTTCCCTGCTCAGTAATGCCCTAACCACTGTCTTTCCCCTTCTCTAAAAACTGCTGAGTCACATAAATGAAGAACGCTTGATACCAACTTTTAAATGAGGAAAATCAGCAGTATATTAAGTCTCACCATGTGGGGAAATGGGTTTCTAGAGGTGTAAACATGTTATGCAACTTCCACATGAGCATAATTTTGGTCCATGACGAATTAATGAATCCTGATGGGATGAAAGTGAAAATATTTAAATGTTCGGTGCTTCCGTAATAACTTAAGCTGCCTTCAGCACTATGTGCCTCCTCATGTTCTTTATCAGTGTGACAGCCCACTTACACTACAGTTACACAAAGTTACGCTTTGTCCGCTCAAATGTGTGACACTGGTCTAAAGCACAGCTGTCCCCCTTGTGAAGATATTAAGTAGTAACACTTTAACAAAATGGATAGCAACATGCAGCTTCAAGATAGTCTATTAACAGTAATCTCTCCCTCTCTTTCTCAAGGCAATCCAAACATCCTTCTCACATAAACAACTTTCATTTCTTCTTCCCTCACTCCATCCTCCTCACTTTGAGTAGCTACAGACCCTGTTCCCCTCAGGCCCACCGGACGTTCAGTGACATGCCGCTCTGAGGTCACAGCTCTTCAGGGTCGAGGGTTCAAGGGTCAGGGGGAAGAGGAGTGGTGAGGGTCGGTCGGGGAGTGAGAGGGTCAGAGCTGAGGCTGGGGGCCTTGACACATCGCCACGCTCCTCTCTCTCTTCCCATCCATCTTGAACTTTCAGAAACACTTGCTTAACACCAGACGGTGGTCAAAGGCAGGCCATCAGGTTATGACCACTTCCTATGACCCAATGTTTCAAATCAAAAAGAGGGCTTACGTTTGAAAAGATAAAGGCCAGAATGGTGGTGTAGTAAGAAGGCTACTCTTTGACCGGGAGACCTGGGTTCAAGCCCCTGTGTTAGCCCACATCCGTCCATCTGAAAGCAAGATCCTGAATCTCTGCAGCTGACCATGAATTTTGACCTCCACAGCAAAGAAAGCTACAAGAGAATTCCTCTGGACTATAAAGGATCTTCTCCTTATTATTGTTATTAAAATCAGGGAAAGGTCCTTCCAGAGTGGTAAATGTGCAGCAGATTACCTCCTACATTTTAACACATTGAGAGACGAGGGGTATCTGTCTCCCCTCCGCTTTGAATGTGCAAGTGCAAGTCAGGCTAAGGAGCAGAAAGCCCGGTGAAGAGCAGAGCAAAGTGGCTCTGACAGTGAGAGGAGATATGAAAGGTGTGTACTGTAAAAGCTAGAAATAGAGTGGAGAAGGCAGGGGGTTTTGGGGTCATGGGTGCGTGCTGCTCCACCTAATGTTTTGGCTTCACTTTACATGGCTGAAAGCACAGACTCTGAAGATCTCAGGAGTCAATCAGCTTGATGAGAATTCCCATGAAACAACAGAATGAGAATGTTCTATTTCAGAATTTATAAATTCAACCTAGTGCGGTGCAGTGTGTGTATGCAATATGTAACTTAGTGCGTCTGTGTTGGCGCCCGCTGGACGCACTTAAGCTCCAGGAGGTGACTACATCTGTCACACGTTTTTCACAAGTGTTTATCCTGCTGAGCGGACAATGCCCCTACTTCTTTCTTTGTCAAGCAAATACTGATTGTAAGTGTGTGAGAGACAGTACATTTGCGCTGTGTAGTATGTGTGCGTGTGTAGAGTGTACACAAATGCCTTTGTGAGAGGCCACAACGAGGCCCTAGGGCTCTTGATGTGTCAGCAACAGGCATGTAATCAATGTGAGCCTGCTTTGGACAGAGTTGTGTAAACTTTAGATTAGCCGTCTTCACACACCTCATTAGGACAGCTCTGTACCCTGGTCATGCTTACGATATGAACGCACGACCAGCACCCCAATTCTCATTGACCCCTGGGTGAGGTTTGGAGTTTGACGCCGGGCCTTACAACATGCCTGAGTTGGAATTAATGGGGACTTTGCTGGCAGTGTTAGTGAAAACTGAAATTTATTCAACATCATTTTCTTTCAACTTGTTTTTATCTTCGTATATTTTGGGTCCAAGAACCTTTGTTCTCTGTTCAGGTTTCAGGAATGGAAAGCTGTGTTGTCACCCTGTATACATTTCAGGAGTTGTACTGACAACCAATGTAAATATATATATACCTGTTGAATATTTGTTGGTAATCAAGACAACAAAGTGGAGTGTATCAGCTGACTGGCACATTGATTATTTACTGACACATAACAAAGACAAAAGTAGACAAACAAAATAGTGTGGCACTCATATTTCACGGAAGCACAGTGAGACATCAGGCCAGAGTACAAAATGTTATAATCACAGCAGCTACATAAATGGGACTACAAGAGATAGTTATTTCCTAAAGGATACAAAGGAGATTCCCACACCAGTACATGCAGTAAGGACTTCCCCGGGACTTCAAAACAGATTGCAACATGTCTTTATTTAGGGCAAAAACAAGCCACACATTGACCAACTGCCAATTAGGTTCTAGGCCACAGGCCTCAACAGTGTGCCATTCTGCTAACCTGATGATGACACAGTGCAGGCTGACCTGGTGACTAACCACTGGGTGCATTTCTAGAGAAGACAGAAACCTTCGCACAACCACTAGCCTGGCTGCCCACAGCTTGGTGAGACCTGACAGCTAACCGCCATGACAGCTAGCGCTGAAATGTAATGACACTGCGTTCGGACGTCTAGGCCTGAAATAAATGTCCGGACACGTCCAAGATCAACAGTTCATGCAGGAATGGAGGCACCGCAAAACACACACACAGTGAGAATTGCTAACTCAGAGACCGCCACTTAATTTGTGCCTACTCAGGGCTTAGAGGTATGATTGACAAGAAAAGGTCAGACCCACCACACTGGTTAAGCTGTTAATGGCAATGTTGTAAATGACCAGCCTACTAATGGTCTTTTAAATGCACTTATTTCTCCTGGGTGTGGTGAGTCAACAACCAAAGCTAGGCAGGAAATCCAAAAACTGTGTAGAATCCTTATTTCCATAAGATGTGTTAAGACTTTGATTCTTTAGAGATGCTGGCCACAAACCTTACCTCATTGCTCAATCTGACCCCTGGAATAGCGGACAGGGGGAGAAAGGGGCATTCATGCCATGCCAGACAACGTTTTGTCTTTGAAGTTCCTCATCTGTGTTAGCTTTTACCTCTCTGCATGGAAACAAATCCGAGTACCACCACACTACGGCAAACTCTTAAGCTGTCTCTCCACATCGACACATCCCTCTTTCGTCCTCCACCTCCCTGTCAATCTACCTCTCACTTTATGCACTTCTCTGTCTTCTAGTGGCAGCATACCGTCACCAGCCTCCCTGCTTCCCATCTCATCTCTAAAACATAATTTTTATCACACCCCACCCCCGCAAACTTGTAATATCCACAGCATCTGTACGTATGCATGCACGTTTAAGCCCATGTACAATGTGCACTCATACCAACAATCCCCTATAATAATTCCTATAATAATACAGTATGCATCCGTACAGTAAACCTTGTTTTACCTTTTCATTCCGAAGCTGAGCAGTGTCAGTCAGTCTGAATGAGGTGCGAGTCTTGCAGTTCAGCATGCAGAGCCATATCATGCAAAAAAAAGTTCGGTTTGGTTTTTGTGGGTTGCTGAAGGAAGTTAACTGCATATTAACCTAAAACCACCTCGAGCACAAAAATGCAGAATCAGCACAAGATTCAAGAAAAAAGGAGACAGGAAATGTCTCTGGCTGTATAGCTGCACCTATGCAGAAAACCATTCACACCTCAACTTCCAAACTCACTTAAACTCTGTTAAACACTCTCCCTGGCCCCTATCCCTCACACTGCCAGTCCAGGCAACGGGCGTCTGCCAGTCTACCTTCTGCAGTTTATTATTGCTGAAATCATTATTCAACTAAGGGCAACACGGTCCTTCCATGATGACAGCGCTGGCTCTGCTCTGGCCATGCAGAAGGACCATGGGGGGGAGAAGGCTGTGTGATGAGAGTTGCTGGCCCTCCGTTTACCCCTGTTAGCCCACAGTTTTCAATACACCATCACGGTGAAACCAGATTAGATGTTAACGCAAAGTTCACAGAACGTACGAAGAACTGGAGGATCCGAGATCAAGTTCACAGCGGCAGGTCAGAATGTTATCAATGTTAGAAATGTATGCAACTGTAAGGGATACATGCAGAAGAATGCAGTTTCAGACATTAAATGCATTAAATGAATAATGTAACAGTAGAGTGGAGTGTTGCATGGTTGTACCTGCATCAGGTTCCTGGTTGAAACGAGCATAGCAGGAGTTCTCCAGCTGGGGTACGCATCGCTCTATTGGTACCCAGACAAAGGTTTCTGGGCACAGGAGGTCTGAAGGCCGGTACTGCCCCTGGGGAATAAGAAGGGCACAGAGAGAGAAGGTTACACCTCCTGTTAAAAGAATGTATTATTTAGTTTCTTTTAATTTAACAAAACAGAAAATTGATTTATCATTTAAGTGTTTCATCCAGGAAAAATGCCAAACATTTTCTAATTACAGCTTCTAGCAATTTTTTTTTTATATTACTACAATGTTTTTCACTGTTCATGGGACACAACAAGCAATTTGAAGATCTCATCATGTTTTTTGAGCATTATTAATTATTTTCAAACATTTTATAAACAAATAAATTAATCTGCAAAAGTTATTGACAGATCGATAATGACAATAATCATTTGAAGCAGCCCCAGTTTCATGGTTCAAACAGCTTTTTAAGAGCCACATTCATGAACTTTTTAAGGTACCTAAAAGGAAACATTTCCAGACTCTGAAAGCATTTATCATCACATCTAAATTGTTGCTATAAATGCCAGGAGTCAACAAACAAATATGACAACGGGATCGTTTCATTTCAAATATTAAAATACTTTTGGTTTACATGAGTGGTCGTGTAGATGAAACACCAGTTAAAAAATTAAGTTTTTTCCAAACTTTCAGGACTTTGTATGAACCCTGCTAGTAACACCATTTCCCCACTATGCTAGTGACCCTTTAGGGTTAAAGGTTTGACAAGTTGTAAACTGACCTCAGGGTCAGGATCAGGGCTGAGACCTGGCGCAAACTCTGCTCTGTTAAAGTTCTTTGTTTGAACCATGCTTCTCTGTGTCAGGAGTGTTATGTTGTCTGCAAACACACCAGCATATTGTAATGTGTGCTTGTGAAATATGGACAAGTCTGTATTTGACCTAACATTTTGGATGGAAAGTAAACCAAGCTGAACAAAAACAGCTGCAGGGCAAAAAGACAAAAAAATTTAAATGAGTGAGGAGTTGAATGAACAGAAAGGAGGAGGAGAAAGAGACTCCATTATCAGAGACCTGTGTTCTATCACATGGCTCCAAACAAACACAAACTGCCGAGATAGCTCTGTAAACAAGCAGGCGCCTGCAACAGACCTGCTGCACCATCTCAACACACACAATAATATTTATGCTTTTTGAGATTTTAAACTGTAGGACAAAGACTCCAGCATTTCACGAACACATCCGAGGTCAAAAAGTGCTGGATACAAAAAGGAAGGGAAAAAGAAAAAAACACAGATGTCATTATACTCACAATGAGCAAGAAAAAGGAAATGCCATCCCTTGAAAATGCTGTTGCTACACAAGCCCACTGACCACGACCCATCTGTCAGTGGGCCTAAACGGAAAAAATGCTGCCTGTTTTGACATGCAGGATGGGATGCCATGAGAATCAACTTTGCTGCTTTACAGCACTGAAAATTGGAAAACAAAAGAACCTGGGGGGGGTTACATTCATAGTCAGGCTTTGCCCTCAAGTCTTCATCGGTAGCCACCCTTTTGCTCAGCCCCACAATTTGGCCATGGGGCGCAGGAGAAAAGCTAAATAGAGTCCTGCAAAAAGTATACAGGTGCAGACTGAGGTGCAGGCTGTAAGAGGGAAAAGCAGTTCAGAGCGAAGCTAAAAGACACCAACATGCTTTAAGTGCTTGTGCTAACAGACGGGTGGTGGAGGAATGCTACGCATCTGTAGCTGCAATGGACACACACATTGATCGGATGCTCTCTCATGTCCTGACTGTCAGCACAGTCAGCCCGACACTATCACACTCTGCCTCACCTATATAGACTCCTTCAACACCGCAGTGGGACACACACACACACACCTGTTCAGCAGCAGAAACAGACACACATATATCCGGATATATGTCTCTGCATCCCGACTTTGCACCTCCACTCAACCTGGATGTGTAGACGGAGGGTGGAAGGGAGAAACAGAGGTGTGAATGGAAGTCGTTAAAGAGAGAGAGAAGAATGAAAGCATGCAAGGACAGCCCATAAGATAAGCTATTATTCCATGAAGAAAGCAGTTGCGTTTCTGTGCGTTTGCACTTCGTATCAGTGTGTAGTTGTTAAATTAAAAAAAGCGGATTCCTGATTTCTGAATGTCTTTGTTTCGTCTCTCCAGTGCGAAATGATATATCCAGTCAGAAAGAGAGGCCCGTGTAACCAAAATGAGAGACAGAGTCTGGTCATGGCACACGCACAATTCCTCAATTCTCCCACTGAAAAGAGAAAAGGATGAAGAGAAGGACGGTGAAGTATGAGACGACACAGCTATTAGCGGTCTGGACAGAAAAGAGAGAAAGGAAGAAAAATAGGGGGGGGGGGGGGGGAAGCTTGGTTTGCCACAACCTATCTGTCAGCTTCTTTTCTTTATTGGACTTAAAGTAAAGACTAAGCTCACCACTGGACTTTCTTTAACTTCTCTCTTAATGTTTCCTTCCCCAGGATGGCTTGAAGGCCCTGTAATTCACAGCTACCCCTGCAGCTTCCTTGGCTCTCATTCAGCCCAGTGTTTTCTGCTCCTGCGTCATCTTGCTCACAACATCCATCCCCTTATCTAACAGTTACTTATACCAACAGAGAATGCAGTAATGGTTTCCTGAAACTTAGATCCTTGAGAAAGAAGACTGACGTGAGTGTATCTATGTTCCTGAGCTGCAGCAACAGAAGTGATAGTGACTAAATGTGAATGACCAGAAAACCATGTGACTGAATGTGTCCACTCAATTGCGTTAGAGGGCTACCCGACAGATAACCAGGATGAGGCTCTCCAAACAAAGAACATCTTTTTGGCTTGGCCCTCCTCTCTTCAGTGGCTCTGTTCCTCCTTTTCTAAATGCTCAAAGCCTCCCGCACAAACCAATCCGTCACCATCCCTCCATCTTTCCTTCCTTTCTGTACTCGCGTGTTCCAACGGATATAGAGGTGATGCCGATGACTGACAACCTCTGAAAGGCTCGTTTAGAGAGGCAGAAAGAGAGACGGAGGATGAAAAAAACAAGTCGAGAAAGAAAGAAAGCATGTAAAAACATAAGCGGATAGACTTGGCTGCAGTCTGAGGTGCGAGAAGGGAGATGGGGATAGGAGGGAGACGGGGGAGGAACGGGAGAAAATTAGGTGCAGATGAGTAAAGGGATGGTATTCAGCGTCACGGAGAAATGGACTGAGGCAAACTGATGGAAGTGATAGGGGCAGCATGAGTGCCAGGACCGAGGGGCCCAGCACGGAGAGAGGACGTTGGAAGCTGGGGATGAAGAGGGAGGGCTTGGAAAGAGACAGAAATGGGGGGGAAGAGCTAAGCAGACAGAGGGTGAGATGGAGATGAAAGGAAGAACAGACAGATCAGAGGAGAAACAAAGAGCTGCATTCAATAGCAGCCACAGAAAGCGGGAGAAACCTGTACCTGTACATTTACAAGTGAGAGAATCCGTTTGCTAATTAACGTGCAGAGGTCACTGTTTATAGGGAGGCAATCTTCTTCAGTGCAGATTTCCCAATGAACTGAACTTTAACAACCTCATTTGAATAGCAAGCTGCCCAAGTGTAAACAATTGCACAACCTCAAGCATCAGAGGTAAATAAACACATATCTCCACAGGGCTTGACATGCAGTTGAACAATACTTTGCAGATCTATTATCACACTGAGCCCCTCTGTGACACAGCATCGCTCATTCTTTTCAGGCCACACAGACTTCACACACATACAGACTGCAGGGGCCCTGCTGTCAGATGGGACTTTATTACCAGCTCAAAGGACTCAAAACACGTAACTGCCACCTTGTTCCTCTCCTTCATTGTGCACCCTTTCCCCCATTTCGGTCCTGTTTTCTCACACACCTCAAGATAGGGAGCGATGCCCCAGGCCCATAGCTATGATTTATACGTAAACTAATTAATCAGACACATAAATCGAGCTCTTCGCTGCAGCCAAGGAATCCTCATGAAAACCTACACCTCTTTTAACTTCTGCTTCTTTTCTTCCTCCCTGCCTGACTATGAGTTCGGCATGTGTAGCGCTGAGACAGCTTTCATCAGCCGAGAGGACGTCAGCCAAAAGTGTTTTTCACATCTCTAGTTTGTACAAAATGGTGGACAGGTAAAAACACCAATTCACATCACAGTCACATTCAGACTCAAGCTTATGAGCAGTTAAATAGTTTATTAAAACTTTTATATTTTGCAACTGTAATAACATGTCAGGCCAGTATTTATCAGAACACATCCTCTGGAGCACGGGAAGTCAAATGTTCTAACCCTAACAAAATTGGTTAATGTGGAGCAAACAGAGGAAGAACTCTGCAGTTAGCATGAGTAGCAATAGCCACCATGGCTAAATGGACAAATTCAGGCATAACATGCGGAGTTGACACGGAACGTTCAATCAATTAAGTAATTTAATGTCAAAGATTTCTCTGGTTTCAGCTCCTCAAATGTGAGGATTTGCTGCATGTCTGTTTTTATATCAATGTAAATTGAATATCTTGTGGTCTTGGACACTACATTGTGACATTGCACCAAACAAACAATTAGTCAATACATTGAGAAAATTGAAAATGTATTAAGTGCTTAGACCAGCAGAATTGTATCACTTTTAAATCACTTTTTTAAAATCATAGACCTAAGTTGATGTCTTACGATTATTCTTACCCTTTGTTCTTATGCTCCTTTTGTGTTTCCCCCCGCTTTCTATTACTTTTATGACATTGTCTTTTATTATTACTCCCAATATAATATATTGCACCAATATGCTAATATGAGGGAGATCTAAGATACTATGCCATCTTGCATCAGAGGGAGACTTCTTGAGGATGAGGTCACTGGTTGCTTCAAAGTCGCACACTAGTATCACGGTTCAAAGTGATCCTCTTTCAGGCTTGGTGGAGGAAAGACCAGAAGACAGGAGGTGGACTTGATGTACGGGTAAAAGGGTTTCCCTGCCTCCATCTGCATTGCTTTACACCACATCTGCTGCTGATTTCCTGCTCATATCTCCAGTGGAGTTTTCACCCACCCTACCCCAAGCTGAGGTGTCCCTTTATGTGTGCATGCACAAGTCAGGCACTGTGCAGAATGTCTGACTGCAGTCTCTATTCTTGTAAACAGTATCAGTACGGCACAAATCTCTACAGGAAAGAGCATTAAATTATACAGTAATCTGCTGGTCCACTGAACACCTACTTCAGTATGAGACCGAGCGGCTCCAAGAGTGTGATGTAAGGCCGGTCGCAGAATAGATGAGGTCACTAATGTCAGACCTTGCTCAGTGTGTCTCTGGCAAAAGATATATTATCCAAAAATAACATGCAATACAAAAAGAGGCCTGTTTTATTATATAACTGGTTGAGTATGAACACAGTATTGAATGGAATATTATGTCAGGATAACATTTGTTAAGTACTCTCAGCAGAACATGGACATTTGACCCAAACAGACAAATACGGTCATCATGTCACATTTGTGGTCTCTTGCCACTGCGTTATTCAGCTGGTTGTCACCCAGGACAAGCCTGAACTCGGAGAGTATACAAAGAGACCTAGTGTGACAGAGAGCCGAGCAGACCTAATCTAGGCTGGCCCAGGCCTGCACTCTGACCCAGGGTCACATTCAGCCAATCTCAGTCAAAAACCAATAAACACAGGCCCTGATCCCTACAACCATACGCTCTCTCAAACATACAGCTCTCACAAAGCACCCCCTCTATCGTCCTAAGACTGCTGAAACACATACATTTTGCCCAGACAAGGGGGCATGGCCTGGGGGCCTCTAGCTGCTGATGGACACATGTAAACAGCGCAGCTCACACAAACACACATGCAACTAGACAAATAACACAAAAAGCAACAGGCATGGACAGAGGGACAGCACCAATGAAAGACATGTCCAAACAAGCTGTGACGCAGAATAGTGGGGCACACACAGATGCACTTTCACCACAGTCTGTGACAATATGTACATAAAGACTTGTGTGTGCGTGCACCGAATAAGTCTGGGGTCTGCATTTCGGGAGATTTACACCAACTACTGCTGTTTAAACACTCGGGGCCCACCAAGGCCTTTTCACCCGACTCAACACATTACCACAGGACGACCTTCAAATAAAGCATCCAGGCTGGTAAGTCTCCCCCTTGGGCCCCCTAGACAGCCCCCCAATCCCCTCCACCACCCCACTCTGTCCCAGCACTCCTTCGCCTGGCTATGCGTCACGGCTCCACGGATGACAGGTTAATGAGGAGAAAATATTTTTACAGGATCACATTTCGACGGAGCCCTGAGAACTAATGGCAGCGCTTTTATGGGCATCAGCTCACAGACCGGGCACTTTTATCTCTTTATCTTCTCTGGTCTTTATGGGCTGGCGAGCTGTTTGGCCTGTCTGACACAGACCACAGCTTACTGACTTGCAGTCAGAGCCATAGCACCTAATCCATGGTCTTAAAACCCCACCTCAAACCTCTAACTTCAAGACCAAAGCTGAGGCCCTCCACCCACACTCTGAATAAATGTCTAACTGCGTTTATGAGGCAATCTCATTCTGTCCTGTAGTGCTTATCAAAGATCTGAATGCATTCCCTCGCCAGAAAGAAAACAGGCATTTCAGACAAAATGGTGCAGCTGCAGCAGGCTTGAAAATAAATAGTGGTGATGTTAATGGCAAGACAAACACCTCAGTCTGGCAGCTAAAGGGCTCTGGATCTGCTCAGCGTGACACCATCTCCAAACTCTCATTTTCGCCCCTGTGACCTTCACACCTTCCCCTCGCTCCTACCCTCCTGCCACACAACCCCATCCTTCCACACGCAGCGAGCCTGAATTGTCTGACCCGACCTCTTGAACTCTGCTCCCTCAGACCCTCACCCTGTCAGCGCTCCTCCTAGGGGGTGGCAAGCAGTGGCAGCCCAAGGACTGTGTCGTAGCCTGTAAATGATTTGTTAAGAACACAACCGTGGCAGGACACAAGAGGGAGAAAAAAATAAGAGATGATGAGGCATAAAATAGAAGGGAAATTATCAAAAACTTTAAACAAATGTTTCTGCTGAGAGGGGCACTGTTGGTGGTCTCCTGTCGAGCTAAATCAAACAAAACTGTTCCCGTCAGAAAGGCTCCAATTTAAAACGGGGGGAGGGGAGAGAGCTGGAAGGCAGCAAAAGGGGTATGCTTTAGCTTATAAATTCCATAGAGAGGGTGAGAATGGGCCAGGATGAGTTTGATCTCATTTTGATGGGCACAGGATTTCTAACATGAGGGTTGCTGGAAGGTAATGCAACTGGCATAGTTAGAAACATACCCTCTAAAAAAAACAACTGAATATTGCTTTAACTAAGGAAAAGAACATGGAGCAAAAAGAAAGAGAGGGCTAAAATATTACGGTCAACAAAGGAAGAAAGGCCAACAGTTTCAACATGGAACACTGCTCTCACCACAGTAACTTTATACTACCTCTATCTGAGCCGTCGTGCTTTGTGCCTTTGAACATGTAGATATGACAGTCGTAGAAACAGGATCCTCATCACTGCGAAAACACATGTCACTCCTGCCAGCGAGCCCAATAATAACATTAGACTACATGAAGAGAATGTGACGCCATGTTCTATCTCTGAAAGAAATCTGTTCAAAGTTGGCTCAGTCTGATCCCTTCCCTCTCTATCAATCGTTCATCCCAAACGGCATGGTGGCTGGTTTCGTAAAACAGTTGCTGAAAGAAGAACGGAAACAAAAAAACAGAGAAAGAAAGAGGGAAAAAAGGTTGGCTGTACTGTGCCTGGACCTGTAGGACCTGTGAAGCGTAAACCCAGAGTTCCACACACTGTTCGCTGTAAACCTTTTCAATACAACGCATCAAAAATATAACAAAGTGTTATAAACTTTATGCCAGGAGCAAACATAAAGAAAAATACATAAGACAAGAATGGCCGCATGAACAAATCTAACAAATTGAAAATAAAATAGGAGAAAAAAGATGTGTACTGTAGAATGGTACATATAGGGATGGGGGGCAGGGATGGATGCCTCAAACTCACTCACTGTCACTCTTAATCTTCCCAGATGTACAAGTTACACACAGAATGTGAGGTCACACACATAGACATAACATACTGTCTGAATAGGCCCCTTGAGTAAAAATAACATGCATGCAGAGTCCTGATAGCTGTGGGCATGTCATAACTTGAAGCTGCGTACCTGAAGAGGAGACTGCTTGAGGGAGAGATTCATTACATTAATATACGCTGCTGGTTATTGATGGCACTGCGATGATTCAGAGAGATTAGCATTGTTTGGGTTTGTTTGGGCCAACTACTCAGGACTGATTTGACTGAACTGAAATTAAAATCGATGCAAAACGGAATGAAGGGAGACTGTTAGCACGGATCACCATTCAACTTTAAAAAAAAACATCCCTGTGTGCAGGTGCGTATTTGTGTGTCCTGGGAAAACGAGGTTCGATGCACATGCCTGAGATGGTACGAACTTTGTCATGTCTAACTGATGCCATGAGAACTAAGCTCATGCAGCAGGTGACAGAGAAGCCTGCAGGCGCACACCGATTGAGGCAAACATTAGCGTAGCAGAAAGTGACTGAAACCGGCATCAGATTCTTTCATCAGTCGTATCCTAACCTACTCTTTCACTCTGCGGCCGACAACTTGATGGATTCATTTCAGGTCCACTGAATTCAAAATCTCTGGCCATGTGGAAAACTGCTGGCTGTTGCTCAAGAACTGACCGGCCCTCTGACAGTGTTTGTTGTTTGTGGGTGAGGAGGGGTTGAAAAGGAACGGACGTGCAGCTGCCACGAAAGGGCTCTTTAAAAGTCATGAAGTACCGTCGGGAAACGAATAATCCTTTTCATCTCGCCTCCTTTTCTCATTTGGCACACATTTTGTCACTACCTTTCTCTCTTTCCGTCTGTCCTCTTCCTCCTCCTTTCACTCAATTGACTCACTCCTTCTTTCTTCCTCTCTGTAGAAAATTTAATGATTTCCTGGGCTCAGAGTGAGACATTCTTTCACTGGGAACTATAATAACAAGAGTAAAAGCCACTTCATGTAACTCTCTCACTCCCTAACCTACTGGACACAACTGGGTATTCTGTGTGTGTGTGTGTGTGTGTGTGTGTGCGCATTTATGCCACACTTGAAAAGTGCTTGATCAGTTAAGGCCAGGTACCAAGTGGGTGACCGCCTCATTTGTTATCATCAAAGTCTGCTTATTCAGTACTTAAAAATAACTGACAGACAAGTGCTCACACATACACATACACTCTGCAAAGAAATGGAAAATCACTACAACGTGGCACGGCTCTTTTACTCCTTGTTCTGTCCAAAATAAAACGACATTTAACTAATGAATCTAGTGAAACACAGAGTGCATTTTCCGAGCTGCTGAAGCTGGATGGTGGAGTTATTGGAGGACAAGGGAATAAGATATGGGGAGTGTAACGTGGAAAAGGAAATGCAGGGTTAGCCGGGCTTAACAGACAAACATACTAATGTAAATCATATCAAGAGTACAACTCAACCTCAGGTACCTTTAAGAAAATGTATCACACTTGCTGACTCTAGATATATGCCTGTTGTTAAATGGCTTGATGGTGCCAGAATTACTTAATTACTAATTACTTACTTACTGAGCCTGCAGTGACAGGCTTTTGTTAAGGAAGCCCCAAGAAATGTGTTTGCACCCTCGTCACCGAGAACACTCTGATGGCTGCAGTACTCCGATGTACTTTCCATGTTTGTTCACATTTGACCACAATCCATCCAAACAAGCTACAAATATGCTGTTTGACATTGCAAACTAATAACAACAAGCCAGAGAATTTAGATCTCTAAGCTACAAAGTCTCAGTTACTATGTCTCAACTCACAAGAGCAGTTCATTCAGATGACTTTCAGCTGCACATGAGAGGCAACGTGTAAAGGGCTAAGACCTTTGGTCTCATTTAGCCTCCAACAGCTTTGCCTTCTGCTCTCTACAGCTCAACATCAGAGGGCCAGGGAGGGCCAAAGGACCAGGGACAGGAGCCAGGGGCAGGATGTCACGTCTAACCCTGAACCCACCAGCCAAACCAGCAAGGCTCTGTGGGACGCTCCGTCCCAGCTTTGAGAACAAAAGAGTGGGTCTGACACTGGCCAGGCAGCCCCCTGTTCCTGGCTGGACTCCAAGTCTTCTAGGACCCTTTAAGGCTGCTCTACAGGACCACGTTCAGGCTTTGGCACTGCTAAGACGTTTTAAACCCATCACACATGGAGCTGTTCGCTTGGGCACGCAGATGTGAGATGTGACCTGGAAGAAAGGACTTTCCTCCCAACTCAGAACTCAAGAAAACTCCAAAATGGAAACACAGATAAGAGGCAATGCCCTCTTATATGTACTGCAGCCTAACACAGCCAAACCCTTAACACACATGCAGAAGGAGGATATAAGGGGACAGGACAGAAATACAGCTCAGGTAGAGGCTTGAGAAAGTGTTACCTTACTACTACTTTTAAAAACTCTCCCGTATGTATATGAACAGTATATTGAGTCACCATAAAAAGCCTTTCACAATGCTGCTGGTGTCAGTTACATAAACAAAGCAATTCTATTGCCCCTCGGGGACTGAGAGTACTGTATGAACAATCGTGTGAAATTCCAGAGTGGAAACTGGTTTTAGACTGTTTTGAGTATTCCTCTCATAATGTTGAATTGAGTAAGGCAATCTAAGTTTTCACTGAAATTCAGGACATGTCCACCACATAAGCATTGATAGATTAGAATCACAGCCACTCGAGTTGAACATTTACCTTGCGCACATAGCGTTTTCAGATTGTTCTCTAAGACCTTGCTGTCTAAACTGAAATTACAAAACAAAAACATATCAAAATGTCTTTTTTCTCTGGTAAATGAACATGTTCGTTGTTGTCATTTGGTGAGAACGACAGACCAATTTGAAAAGCATGTTTAGAGACTTCACACCCTCACTGAGTATAATGTACTGATTTGACTGAGGGTCATAAATGCTGCAGGCTGCAACACTGAGCCCCCTAAACAAATCATTATTTTATAGTCAGGCAGTTGCTGACAGCAGAAACTCAAAAACACAACACATGTATTGGGTAATTGTAAGCATTAAAACACAAAATAATTTATATTATTGAAGTACTTTCACATTTATCCAAATTACAACATTATTAAGCCTAATGCTGCACATACATTAAAGCTAGTTACCATTAACAGTTTAATAACAAAAATTAGAATTTTAAGACAGAGAAGATGGAGGGAGGCAGGTGGGTAAAATGGAGAGAGGACGCGGTGTTCAAGGGGTTTGAATGGTGTCCAGCAGGGTTCAAGTGCCGGTGTTTGGGTCCTTAAAGAGGCAGGCGGACAGAGATCCAGAAACCAGTGAACGTCCAACACAATAACAGTGAAGTTTAGGGGCTCCCCATTTTAGCGGCTTGGACAATTCCACAGTATGTCTGTGCATTAATGAACTACTTGGGGTCATATGCAAATCAGACAATGGAATGAGAGACTGTGCATGTGCTGAGAGTGTGTTTGAGCGCGGGTGTGTTTCTGTGGGAGTGTGAGAGCCCATAGGTGGGAACTGGGCAACCTTCTCAACCTTGTTCTCTGTTCCTCCCCAAGGGTAAAAGAGGAAGAAGTGGGGAGGCTGTGAGCAAGACACTGCAATGGCAAACACACAAGAACAGATATGGGGGTTGGGGGAGTAAATACCACTGCAGGCGGGGTTTGGTGCTGTGGTAACAGCGTTCACAGACAAACAGAGTGATCAAGATTCAACACACAGACACATAAACAGAGCAACCACACTCACATGCATCCCATAGACAGACTCACAAACTGAGAAAATGGGCAAAGCACAATTCAAACTGCAAAACAAGATGTAAATGGATAAAAAGATGTGGCACTTTGCCATAATCCCCAACAAGACATCATTCTCCCATGGACAAGAACAAGCTCTGGGAACATCTGAATGAAATGACAGAGAAATGGAGGAATTAGTAGATGAATGAGAGAATAAAGGGCTGAATGGTAAATCTTGGCCAAATCCAATGGACTTGGAAAGGCTGCTTTCTTCCACCATCCTCCTGAAGCTATAGATCTGAAAGTGGGGTTTTGTGCAGATGTTTGTGAGTGGTGGCTCCTGTGTACATGTGCCTTCATATACAGTATGCATTTCTGTAAATGTTCCCACAGTATATCAACTGTACTTGTGTAGGAATATGCATTTACCTGCGTATGGGTGCCACACACGTCTTGCTACTGCGTTACAGTTGCAATAACCAGTGTGACCTTTCTCTCAACCTTTAATGCCCTCAGCAGCCTCGTCCTCTCTTCCTTGTCTGTAACTCCCCTTTATCCCTTTTTCTTCTATGTCTGTACTGGTATTCACTCCATCAAATGTACTTACATTTCTCCTTATGTTTATCCCTCATAACCTGAGGTTTCCATGTGCATTTGAGTATATAATCCATTTGCTTGTTCCTGTTATCTTGATAGCAACAAAGGATCCCTGACCAGGCATCCCTGATCTACCTTTGGATTGTTACAAACTATTTATCTGTAAAAAGGTAAATAGGCCACTTTAACCCACTGCTCAACCATCAACTATTTCCTCCTAACCCTTGATATGTGTCACTAAGCTGGAAAGACATATGGACAGCAAACTGCTAAACTGTAATACATGAACGATTACAGCAGGTGCCAGGATTCATGTGGAAATGAGAGAAAAAAGTGCATGCTGCAGGTAGGCCCCTGTTAGCATCTATAATAACAAAAGTGGAGGAGGAAAAAGACGAAGGCTAGTCTTCCTCCCTTTTTAATGGCAGGCAGTTGGGACACGTAATGCCTCTCAGGAAGATAGAGACCTACACGATGCAAAAGTAATCAGAGCAACAAACCACTCTGGTCACTGGTCTGAGAGGCAACGACCAGTTCAGGGAGAAGGGATATGTAAATAGTGTGGGAGCGGGATCAACGCATTTCTTGATATTGATACTGCCTGATGTGCCCATAAAAACAGTTTAACTTTACTGCTTACCGTCCCTCCACACATGATAACAGTACAGGACAGATATCTACACCATTTCTCATGCAGAGAGAGATGAGAGATGTTGTGGAGGTGAGGCTCAGTGTGAAACATTAAAACACCAAACGGATAGGGCAGAAACATTTGTCTCCTACGAAAGGGGCTTGCACAAGCAAAATGTTAGTCATATATCATTGTGGCATTTTGGGGGCGCAGGGCAAAAACTCACACTCTGAGTGAAGTATTATAAATAAAGCATTGAAATGCAACATCATTGAGCCTAATGCTGTACATGCATTAAAACTGGATATCATTAACAGTTTAACAGAAATTTGAATTTTAAGACAGAGAAGAGGAACACACATTTAGCAGAGTTCCCATCTGGTTACTAAAGGGAGCAGACAGCAGTGAATTACATCAGAGCAAAGCCTTTACACTGTCAGGAATAAAGAGTTTCTTTAACTCACACTAGGGTCATCTAGTGTTGCCGCTTGCTTGCTGTTGCCAAAATATTAACATATTAACATATAATACTACTGTAATAATAATGCTCAAGGTGATTTGACAATTAATTTCAACGTAGAAAACATATATTGATCAAAGTATGAAACACGTGGGTATACGATTCAATTTAATTCTTTAAGCATTTGGTTGTTTGTGACAACATCGAAGTCATTTGAGTCATTCATATGGCGATGGTCTTCGTGTGAAAGTGAAGAACACGAGAAACGAGACGATGCATACCTTATACCGCATCTTGGGACAGGAGTGAATGTAAAAGCCCAGGTAGTAGTAGGACAGCTTGGGGGACTGTTTCTGCAGCTGCCTGGTGAATGCAATCTCCCTGCGGCAGGAAACACACAGACACACCTTTTCAGAGAGGTACTCTAAAAGGACGCTCATATGCATGCATTTTGGTGTCATTGCTGCTCACAATGATGGCTCACTCCAGCACCACTTGCTCTTTTTCAGTTGATCATGGTTGCAGATGCTGCACTGCAGTGTTTTAAATTTCAGATGGTACATAATCATCTAAACACGCAAATTAAACAGTGACATGGGTCATGTAGTCAGACTCTGTACACTAAAGGGACAACCAAACAATTGATCAGCAGTTTGGAGGTGGTTTTCATCACTGAAAACAATAAGCCAAACAAAGTTAAGAGTCATTTAGAATATATTAATTAATATTACAATACTTTCTTACACGTTAGTTTATCAACGGCATATAAATGAGGGCATTAAGGACTAAAATTGGTACTAGCAGCTGTGACTAAAGCAGTGCCTGAGGAAGCTGATGAACTAAACACCCACATTCAAAAAGGCAGCTTTTCTTGGTCTCATTTCATTACACAAAAACAACTGCCTTCTCTCTATCGGCATTGAGCCCTCGGGCAGAAAGGAAGATGGTGAAAGAAGAGAGAAGGAGCGTGTAAAATAAAGATTTAGAACTTGGAAGATTTATACAGCTTCTTCAAATACAGTAAATGTCTTGCCTGCTTTATTTTTCCTCCCAATAGTTTCTTCCTT
Source organism: Gadopsis marmoratus (assembly GCA_036023855.1). Taxonomy (NCBI): domain Eukaryota; kingdom Metazoa; phylum Chordata; class Actinopteri; order Centrarchiformes; family Percichthyidae; genus Gadopsis; species Gadopsis marmoratus. The sequence continues at coordinate 47,499 of JAVQJF010106971.1, forward strand.
AATTGCATCCTTTTTCTAAAAGCCTATTTTCCACGTTCCCTCTGCGGTTTCCTTCACTATTCCATAACTAAATTCCAGCTCCTCTTTCTTCTCCCTTTTTGTTTCACTCTTCCTTCCACCCTCTGTGTTTCACCCGCTTAAATTAAGGGGGAGAATTCCCTTTCTTACAATACTTAGAGAGAGAGAGAGAAAGAGGCCTTAAAATAAAATAGATGCACTGAAAAATAAGACATGAGACAAAGCAGGCCAAGCCAGGGAGGGGGAGCGATGGGGAGAGAGAGAGAGCAGGAGGAGAATATAAAAGAGGAGGGTCAAGAAAGAGAAAGGGAGGGAGGAGAGAGGCTGCTAGAGCGAGGTGCTAGAAGGTCACCCGCTTGCTGCCAGGTTCCTGGGTTCCCATCCCCTCTCCACAAAAGCGCCCGGCAGGCCTGAATTGGGGGAGGGCGGTCAAGAGAGGCGAGGGGCCCATTCACAAAAAGCCCTGTGCCCCCCCATCACTTGAGGCCTTCACACCCCCACCTTCACCCCATGGCAGCAGCTTGAGTCTGCCATTATCCCCTCTTCAGCCATCTGACACTCCAGCACAAGCCAATTATCAAGCCCTCTGCTCCTGCACAGCTCCCCTCATACTGATGTGCATACACACACACACACACCCAGACACAAAGGGCCCATAACACAGTGCATACCACAAGGTGCTTACTGCAGCCTCGCGTGCATGCGGGAACATTTCATTACCAAACGCTACAAGAATAATGTTGATTAGCCACATAGAAAATGCAGAACAAACTAGGAGTGATGGGGAGCACACAGCAGCTTATTTGGACTGAGGAAATCTGAAATCACACAGTATATGCATGTACTGTATATGTACAAAAAACTAGGGATGTCCCAAGCCGATCTGCAGGATTAAGAATTGGGCCGATCCAGACCTTTTTTGATTGATCAATATTGTCCACGTAAAGCCTGGTCCATTTCATCCCTCATTTGTTTGCTCCGGCACAGCAGCTGTCAAAAGTGCTCCATCGGGATCCCTCAAACATTTTGACTGTTAAACTGAACAGCACACAAGACAGACAAACCGCAGTCTGCAGTTTCAATCAATAATACTGAGAGCATGTAGCAGCAAGTAAGCCATGTGAACAGACGTTGTTATGCAGGTTATAGTTATTTTAAAAGCAGACATTTCCAGCTATCCAAAATTGAAAGAGTTTTACTTATTTTAATGTAGGCTTACTGAAGCCCTTATTTCCATTCTGCCATTTTGTTATGTACAGAAAAGTACACATGCATAGCAATAATTAAGATTGGATGCCGTGTCAGCAAAAAGTGAATATTTAAGGACTTGGATCAGGATCAGGGGAACACAACATAATCAGGACATCCCCATAAGAAAGTGATCCTGTTTGGACACCAGCTGTGTTTCCTACACACAGAGCCCCAGGCACCTCATTATGTGCCTCTTCCCTCCTCCTATTCCTCGGGGCCTGTGGCAGAGGGAGCTACACTCCTGCAGGAGATTTCTCAACACCCCCCTCTCCTGTTTCTACTGCTGAATCACACGTATACACACATACTGATGTACAGGGGACCAACATACAGACAGTGCTGTACTTGTTTTTGTACTTCTGTAATGTCTAACATACATATTTAACCACCATTTATGTAACATAATACAAACTCTACATCTGTTTCCCCAAATGATGTCCAACAATTCAGGGTACCTACTGAAGTACCAAGTCCAAAATGTTCCCCATGTCTTTCATTAACTTTTTGTTACCATGGAAAAAGGTACATAATTTACATGTAATTCCTACATGATTATTTAAATGCTGGATTTTGTTTAAATGGAGAGTACTTGTACATGGTTGAACAGCACAGGTTCCAATCCAGTCGGGCTTGCTGTGGAGAAGAAACACGAATGTAATAAATGTTTGAACAGGTTTTTTAGAATGCGTGGGTGTGCGAAGGGGGGTGCACATGAATTCTGTACAGTAAGTTTTGGACAGAGTCAGCCAGGCCAAGCAGACTAGGGAGTGTCCAGACCTGATCAAAGGCCTGGGCTCTGGTGTCTGTAAACAAGCGGGAGGATTTTAGTCCCTGGCTCCCTTCTCCAAGGCCTCCTCCAAACACCGAGCACTCTGTGTTACTCTTGGACTCTCAGACTCTTAAAATAATAAGTGATGGGGAACTGTGTGCTTATGATGACCGGGGTGTTCGCTCTATATGAGCAGAGTCTGTGTGTCCTAACTGCTGGGCTGCCTTAGTGTGTGATTACAAGTACACACATGAATGAGCACTCACAACTCACATACTAACACCTGCACACACCAACTTTTGAAGCCCAGATCACCCAGTCTACCACATCTGTGCAGAAATATTTTAAAAAGCCTTTCTCACATTATTGGGTTACATTTTACAGGAAACGCCAGATATGTGCGCCTGTAGCGTGTGTGTGTGTGTGTGTTCTCTTATTTCACCTTGGCAGAGAGAACTGTCGTCAGCTGAACCGCAAACAGAGCGCTGCCTCAACCAATCATGTGCATAGAAAGAGGTATTTTTCAGTATTATGGCACTTAAAGTATACAGTTCTAAGGAAAGATAAAAATTTGGGAGGAGCCGAAGAGATCAAGAGTCAGGGAGAGAGCAGGTTAAGAGGAGGGCAAATGTGAGGGAGCGAAGAGGGAGGAAGAATAAAAGAGAGAACAAAGAAGGGAATGGTCACCCATGAGCGGCACAGCAATTCCTCTCTTAAAAAGCAGCTACATGTTGTATTTGACAAATCATTACCCTATTCATTTTAAGCCATAGCATAATTCCCCGACATGCCATAGGGGCTACCAATGTTTACAGTAGTTATTAGAAGGCTTTCAGAACAGCAGAAAGTGGATGATGTGGCCGGTCTAAGTCCTGGCAACCCACCTGAGAGCAGAGTAGGAGCCCAGAGACAGTGAGGCAAAGTCTGGGTGGTAGTACAGGTAGACAGAGGACACACAGGTAGGCAGGATATCGATCACCCCCACTGCAATGATGCGCCCATCCAGCCAGTATTGCTGGTGAAAGGAGCCGTAGCCCACCTCGGGCCCATCTGGAGAATATTCCGCCTGGGGAAAAACAGTAAGACAGGGTGGTCACTGGTCAAAGCAAGAGTAACACTCTTGTGTGAAGTATAGTTTGTATGTAAAATATATAAATAACAGTGGAATGAGAATGTGATATTTAATAAGACTTTTTACTTTGTGGCAGATGTACTTTCTCTGTCTTATACACACACACCTGTATGATGGTGTACTATAACCCAGGCTTTTCCCTGCCAGGCCTCACGCATTATGTGTGGGGGTGTACAGTAGCCTCACGTTCAGCCTGCTAATGGCTCCCAAATGTGGAGCACAGAGAGGAGGGGTTGGGGGGGGGGGCTGGCCACAGAAACATTCCAGGAAAGGACGTTTTAATAAAAAGGCCCTGCATGAGCAAAATCCATTTCACCAGGCGGTGGTGGAGTGCTGCCAAGCTTTGCCCTATATGTCTGTGTCTGCTCTCTCCATGTGGCATGAAAGAATGTGGGTGTAGGTGTACACCCACTTGTTTGAGTCTACCCCATAACAAAACAGTTAAGTGTTTGACACACATTGTGTTTCTCATAGGGATCCCCATGCTGGGTTTTTCCAATCAAGCCACTTGACTGCTTTTCTCACAGAGACTTAAAACTAGAGGCTTGGGGTTAGGGTTAAAAGTCATATCAAGCCAGGGTATTGGTTTGTGTGTGTGTTTCTTCAGTGCACAAGTAACAGGATCCTTCTCCTTCACCAATATCCATCTGGTCCCAGTTAGGTAGCGCAGACGCTACTAGTTATCACAACACAGAGAGAGCTAGCTCGCTAATCCATCGCACCACTGGGCCCACACCCTGACCAAATTAAACCTGACTAAACAGAAACAATGGCACATACACACACGCTCCCTGCAGTACCGTGACCCCAGAGGGATGAACGTCACCGATGGGGTGACGGTGTGCCACATTCCTCCTTAGCACCACATAAGGCTTTCTTAAGTAGAGTTGGGAGTAAAAATAATAGCATATCCCTTTAGCTCAGGCCCTTGGACACTCAGGTCTGATTACCTGTCTGACTCAATGTATACCAGAGGCCATTTATCTTTGTGTGTGTGTGTGTGTGTGGGTAGTTGGGTGGGAAGGGATGATTAAATTGTCTAAATGCTGCTCCACATCAGAGGACACATGATATGAGATAGAGATGATGTGGGTTTAGCTGCGGCTGCCTGGCAGCCAGGCAAAAAGAAGGGAAGAATCAAGAAAAAAAAATGAACAGTTATTTGGAGGGTAGCTGGGGGTGTTGATGGGTGACAGGCACCACATCTGGAGCACGCACTGCACTCTATGTGGCTGTGTGTGTGTGTGTGTGTGTGTGTGTGTGAGGGTGTGTGTCTAAGGTTGGGGGGGGGACTGTCCGCCTGTGTAAGCAGGCAGCCTGTTATTTCTTGGCACCAGTTTCCCCAGAAACACTGGAGGCTTTGTCAGAGGCCCCTCTGTGTCATTTCAAAGTTGTAAGTAAAAGGAAAGCACGAGAACTGATCAGTGCATGCAAGAGAGGGAGACTGTTCTTACCCCACCTCGAGTACACATGCTTGAGCACACTTACACGAATGTGAATGCCAGTGCAATAGAAGTGATGGCTGTCTGAGTTGGTGCGTTTGTTACTAGGTTCATACCACGTTCAAGGCTAGACTTGTTTGACTGACCTGTGCGTCACCTCAGACGACAGCTTAATGGTCGTGTCCTTGCCACTGTGACAACAATCTAAACATTCTCTGGAACACTTCAAATCACCCAAGAGCTTCCCCTGCAGCCCCAAATCGCTCTCATATGGCCTAAATACAGGGGCGTGAGAGCAGTGTGCTCGACAAAGTGAGGACCTGCTCAACCTGCTTGGAAAGACGTTTGGGGAGACTTTTACTATTGTCAGAAACAGGAACCTAGTATGTGATATTGACTTTCAGACACTTTTCTATGATTGTTTAAATTTATGAAGTTGCTTATTCTAGCAAATCTCAGGCAAATATAAGCCTCGTCTGCCTCTAATGACGGTCTGAGACGGGAGAGAAAGGAACAGACTCAACATTGATGCTAATAGTCTCTCTTTAAAACTCTTTCAAGTTGCACCTAAATATAATGAAACATCTTGCTGAAGGAGCTCATGACTCTATAACAACAAAAACAGCCTGTATTAAGTTGTAATGTTAAACATACTTACATGATTCTGTTATGATTATTGAATCCCCAAACAATAAACAGAAAGCCTAACAAATTGATTCAGATTTTTTAAATTCTCTTTAGTAGTTTTATTTGACTCATGTGTGAAATGAAAATGTCCTTCATTGCAGATGATGTTTTTCCTCTAAATATCTTTCACAAACAATTCAAAAAGGACATTATTGTATGTGGCTAAAATGTCAGTAGACCAGTGTAATTTAAGTTAAAGTTAGACATACACCGATTCTGCAGAGCCCTGCTCCCTTTAAACATTCATTTATATGTTTGTTTTTGTTGTTTCATCCCATTGATCCAAAGTCCCAATTTGGACACTCAGTGTGATGAAACCCCACAAAGAATCGGATCAAAGCAGCTGTTTGGAACATTGTTTTCCAATAACAGAATGGACAAAGAAAGGCTTGGCTCGTGCTTAGAGAGCTTGGATGTGACCGTTATTAGTTGAAGAACAGATTTTGGAAAATAGCTTATTCCATTTGCTCACAATAATCAGCAAATTACACAATATATGTGGGATGAGAATGGCTTCATTTACAATCTCTTGCTTTTTTAGTTCATTTTCTTTTCTCTCAGCATTGATTTTTATTTCACATTTTTATTTAGAACCCTTTATACTCTTACTTTTCTTTATTTTCTTGTATTGATTTATTGTGCATTCATTCATTAGCCTTTTTATGAGGTTAATAATTAAGTAGTGCTACAACGTGTGTGTTTCTTATTTCACATTCAGTATATTACTTGCTTTTGGGTGGAAATCAAATGAGTGGAGGAAGAGTGTTTACCTTGTTACCACTTGGTTTTATATCTGCTCAACCCCAACTGTGTAAATCTTCAGCACTGAGTTGTTAGACCTACTGTAGCAATGATGCTGTTATGATTCGGCCACTGACCAAGAACAGATGATGAACTAACACATTTTAAATTAAATAGGATGAGTGTGTGTGTCTGTTCACTACTATGGTTGGTCAGTGTGTATCTGTTTCTTTACATAAAATAAATAAATAAATAAACCTTCTCATTCTCTTCCTCCCAGGGAGAGAAAGAGAGACCAAATCACAGGACAGACAGAGAGAAAGTTTGAGAGGTGTAGCCATAAAAAACCACATGACTAATTGGTCAACACCCATGTTAATGAATGTTTGCCCCTTGGTTAGACACATTAGGAGGCTGTAAAGAAAAATAAATAGAAACAGAATGAGTGCATGAACCCCATTCAGCCCATAAAACCTAGAGTTTCACTTAAATGTCACCAAGGTCAAGTGCAGTGTCAGACACCTGCATGACTGCTGTTCTTCATGTTTGGAGATAATGCCCCTCTTTATCAGACAGCACAAATGCTTTCATGTTTCTGTTTGTGTGCTTCGATGTATTTTTAAAAAAAACCCAGAGGAATCCGTGACAGCTGGTGTTAATTACCTCAGAGTTTCAACATGAATCCTCTGCAATTTTGGTGAAATGGAAACACAGCAACAAACAAACAAGTCAGACAACCTGGGTCCTAATTAGCTGCAGTTGGATTTGTAAGCATGCCGTTTGCATACATTTGTATAAATGCAGGCTTACATGTGAGCTGATGAACCACACAGTATGCAGGTCCATGTGGTGAGTGTCTGTGTGTGTATTTTAATAGCACTTTGATTGCAGACAGATGGAGGCCAACACGCAGAGGTAGCGCACTGAGCCATGCATAATAACTCTAAAACAGACAGCACTTGGAGAGAGACAGGAGAAGACAGGGAGGGAGATCAGAGAAAGAAAGAAAAACAAGTTGGGCGAGCGGAGGCCAACTGAATGGAGACGGCCCCCTAAACCAGTCTGAGAGGAGGGGACAGTGAAGGCAGGAATATATGTGAGGCAGTGTGCCACAGTACGTGTGCGCACACGTGTGTGTGTGTGTGTGTATGTGCGCAGAACTGTGTAATTCAGTGTGCCTGGCCGCCAGCCTTGACGAGGTGATAAAAGCTTGTTTCCTATAAACACTAATGATGTTCATTAGCGAGGACCTGAGGGGGCCCACGGGGCAGCACAGAGTGACTGTGTTTGTGTGTCTCTATGTCAGTCAGTTTGTGTGTGTGTGCTCCTGGACCTCAATCCTATTAAGGTGGCTGTTATACAACAAGCGCCCATCCTGGGACTAAATGCTGGTGCAATTGTCCTGACCCAACAGGTCCACTGGTGTTGATGATTCAGTTTGTGTTGCTGTTGGGGGGACAATTTGCGCAAAAGGCACCATCAGTCTGGGTTTGCTCTCGGCAGCTCAGACTCGGGATAATAGTCGCACTATTTTGGGATGCCATTTTCGCAGTTGGAAACGCAGCTAGTTTACAAGTTTTGTTTTTGAGTGGCAGCATTCCCTCTGGCTTCCCACGGGCTGAAACTAGATGTCCAAGCTGAATTAGCCTGTAGTTCTTCCGTGTCTCCATCTACGTCACTGTTACATCGCTGTTGCCTGAAGAGCAACAGATTTTGTAACAAGATAACTTCGCTTCCTCGGCCAACTTTGCACACACTGAGGAGTTATTGCTTCAATTGGCTACATGTACCATCAACACTGAGTGGACATCCACATTACAGGCAAATCTTTCCCTTTAACAACCAGAAGCTGATATATCAAACTTTCCATGGCGCTTAAATAATGACTTCTTTTTGCTAACTAGGCCAATAGCCATCTGTTAGGCCCCAAATTGATGCTCACGAAGCTGCCTAATCAGCCTGTAATCTGTACCACACCAAAGTGAAGAGCAGTGCCATGTCCCACTCTGTCAAGGCCAGAGAAAAGGACTGGCCTGAAGACCTTGTGTTCAACACAGTCACAACGCAATCTGGACACCACATTTCACCGTTTTCCTCCCTCCATACCCCCTTTCACTTAGCCAGGGCTAAATTAAAATCCCCGCGATATGAAACAAAAAACCCCTTCCTGGATCCCTTAACCCCCCCTCAATCCAGCTGTAGGGCTCTTAAAGAGAGCAAAGGTGGTTGGGTAGGTATGTGCTGGATGATGGGAACTAGTGTACATTTATCCCCTTTTTAGTGTGTTACTAAAATGCTGAAACGCTGGACATTTCTCTAATCATTATCATCATCTCCATGGCAGTAATTTCTCCAGGAAGGCCTTCTCTTGGCAAATCTTTACAGGTAACACACATGGATAAATAGAGACATTTAAAAGAGGTTTTATTAAACTGTCAACGGGCCAAAGAAAATACATACCTCTAGTGGTGAATCACAGAGAAATCTCCGGAACTGTGGAGGGAGGGAGGGGGGGAAGCAGAGAGAAAAACAGTTAGTTCTTTGGGTCACTATCTCTTTGAAAAGGCATAAAAGAAAACCAAACCTGTCTTCATTGCTGTCCTATATCGTTTATCCCTCCCGGTTTTCTCCTCACTCAGGTGTCATATATTAAATGCAGCCCCCCATTAACAAAGGGGCATAAAAGGAAGACTGTATTTACACAAATGAAAACATGTAGCCTATCAACTGAAGCTCACGGTCCAGGGAGGACATAGTGACAGCTTAAATAATCAGCGCTGCCGATGTGAAAATAGCCTATCTCTGAACACACTTTAAAATGCACATCAGATATCAATTACTGGGGGACTTTATGTCTGTGGAAACATGAAATCTTTCTTCAATTCTCTCTACCATTTCCTGTGCGCCTTGTTTTCTAGCGCCAGAGTTGAGAGCAGTGCGTCTGCAGATGAGCTGACCCGCAGGACTGGAGCACAAACGTAGCACGCTCCCATGTTTAGTACCAAAACCAGTCTATAATGAGAACCAGCACGGCCACAGTGGAGCAGTGATGGGACAGCTTTTGGTTTATTCCGGCTATGTCACCCTCGTGCACCACATCACCGGCTCATTTTCAGATTTCACATAGGAAAAAGTCTACAATCCAGCTGCGTCGTTCATTTGCAGATATGTTCAACTGTCTGGTGAGCAGAACAGGGGTCTAGAATAGAGCCAAAGCATCCTAAACGCAGCAGAGAGGTTCCAGACAGGACTAAATAAACAAGGAGGGGATATGAATTATATTAAACAGCTCATAAAATAAGAGGTTACGTAATGACACTTCTATTTAACCTTTTTCCTTTTAACCAGTGGCTGCTGTTTTTTTTCTTGTTTTCCCTCACTCAAACCCTGACTCCAACTAGGGTTGGACTTACATGGGGTGGTCAAGCAGATTTAACTGCAGTTTCACATAGTGACACAACTGAAGCTGTTGCGATCGACAGCATATAATTAGGCTGATAACAGATTTGTACTGAAAGGCCAGTATTTGCCCAGTATATTGGCAAACCAATATATCAATGTAATCCGACTCTTTGCTCCTGAAGAACAGATAGACTTTCTGTTACTCCTGATTTAATTTCTGTCATGACTGCTGGTACTTGGAATGGAACTAGTCTCTCACAGAGTCTCTGTCAATAAATGGAGGAACCCAAGTTATCTTTGTACATACAGCAGATTTGTACAGAGCCCTACTTTTCTGTATGTCTTTCTTTCTTACTTAAACCAATGAGATCTAAGAGTTAATGGAAATTTCCAAACACCCTCTGTGTGTGAGGATGTCTGTGCACAGGAGTATAGCGAGTAATAGTGACTGCTGAGGGCATGGTTCACTGGGTGGGACAGTCCTGGCTTAGGTGCAACGCAAAATCCTGCCAGTAGCCTGACCTCATCCAAAAGATTGCGTGTCTGCCACAGCTGATGTGTGTGTTGCTGGCCAAGCACAACCACAAGCTAAAGATTGAGGAGTACCTTCAACAAAAACTCCGACCACCGGTGCATGTGGCAAGGCATCCAAGCCATCTGAGCCATCACACTACACTCCCACCCACACCATCTAACCAACCAGCGATGCCTCCTTCCTCGATGAGCTTTTATGAACGCTTTGACAGGGACAATCAGGAGGTGGCCACCAAAGCTGTGCTCCCAGCAGACCACCAACCCATCACACTCTCCCCCATTGACGTATACGCTGCACTGAGCAGGACAAACGCATGCAAGGCCGCTGGCCCTGATGGCATCCCGGATGCGTGCTCAGGAGCTGTGCTGGACAGCTAACTGGGGTCTTGACTGACATTTTCAACCTGTCATTGGCCCAAGCAACTGTCCCCATGTGTTTTAAAACCACCTCCATTGTGCCAGTGCCCAAACATCATGCTGCAGTGAGCCTTAATGACTTTCGTCCTGTTGCACTCACCCCTACCATCATGAAGTGCTTCGAGAGGTTGGTCCTGGCTCATCTTAATACCTGCCTCCCACCCACACCTGATCCTTTCCAATTCACCTATTGCCAGAACAGGAGCACGGAAGATGCTATTGCTACAGTGCTACACTTTGCCCTTTTCCCATTTGGATAACAACACATGTAAGAATGCTGTTCATCGACTTCAACTCAGCATTCAACACCATCATTCCCACCAAACTCTGTGACCTGGGTATCAATACCTCAGTCTGAGGGAGGATGTTTTGGCAGAGAGAGGCTAAAGGATGATGCGCTGTCGTCTGTCATTTCTATTTTACCTTTCGCCTGAGGCAAAGTCTTCACTACCTTTCCGACTCGCCCACTTAAGTTGGAGTCTAATCATAAAAATGACTGAATCAAGCAAGAAGACAGCTAGTGTACAGAACTCAAAAACAAAAGACATAAAAAAAAACCAATGCATGCTGTTCTTGCTGAGAGGTGCTGTTGTGAGCTATAAAAGTCTCACAAACTGTGCTCCCTGCAGTGCTGAATACTACAACAAGATGGAACACTCTGCCTTTACCCTCGATTTGACCTCACACCAGGATATAGAGGAGTAGAGGGGAAGAGGGGCGGGAGAGAACTACTCAGAACCATTCTCACTCTACAACTGCTGCTATGTCATTTTAACTTTACATTCTCCTGCTCAAGGCCATTAGGCCAAGTGTGCAGTTACTGTAATAGTGCCTGAGCCTCCATCTATCCCAGGAAGAATATGTCAAACTTTACGTTTAGCAGTAGTAAAATGGCAACTCACTAGATGCACTTATATGTACATATACATATTGTTTCATTTAAATGTATTGAAATTCTATTCACCTGCTATACAAAAAAGTATTCTGTACAAATGTTGTGGAAATTGTAGTGACTACATCTATTTGATCTCCACCTGTGTAATCATGCCAGTAAAGTGCAATTTTCCACTCCTAACATTGCAGTGACTGCTGCTCTGCCAGTCAACAAATTACCAACAGCAAAGTCTCTCAATGTGTAATATTGCTGAAGGAAACAAATTAAACTTTTGTTTAAAACTCACAAAAAACTGCAGCTGCAGTTATTAGATGACATAATTTATGGAGGTCATGCTACGACACTGGCTGCTGTGTGTGTGTGCAGAACGGAGAATCTCCAATTGATCTTGTAGCAAAATGCTGTATTATTTGATTAGAGTGTGCAAACTTGAATGCATTACAGCCTTAATGTATGAAAATGCATACTTGGATGTGTGTGTCCATGATGAGTTCTCATAGCTCCATGTGCCTCCCTTCCTCAGTCCCTCCTCCTCCACCTTTACCAGGCACTCATCAGGGGGATGATGGGTAATCACACCAAGAGGAGCAAGCAGTGGAGCACAGCACTGCTTGGCAGGGTTGACCGCCCTCTAGCCGCTGACAAACAACAGGCTGCCAGGCTGACACAGACACACAAACATACAGACACACACTCTGCAGGACATCGACAGTCTAATGTGTAGGTTCAGTCACTCAGGCATGAAGACGGCAACAACCACGTGGATGCAACCTCAGCTTCCTCTCCCTGCAGCTCTAGTAGAGACAACAACACATACGCCCGTAAACGGAGCCGTGTCCAGAGTAACTTGTGGAACGTTCTCGTCCACAACACATGGAGTCTATCACTTCCTCTCTAACTCTCCCTTTCCTATAGTAAACACTCATCTGTGTACGATTAGGAGGGCAAGCAGCCGTCTCAAACACACACACACAAGCTGTCGTGTCTTCAGTCACACACATGCAGTAAATATAAACGCACACATCTGTTTAAGCCTAATTGCTACTTAGACCTCTCGTCATTGCGCTCTTTACTCGCTCAAATTGCTGCTCTTATTTGAGCGACAAGGTGCCTGTATTCACTCACGTTAAAAAACAATAAAAACAACCCAACATTTTCAAGTTTCTTTCTCTCTTCCCCAAACGTCTGCTGACTGAACCCAGCTGCAACGCACAGATCGATGGATAAAAATAAACAAAAAAACTTGTGGAAGTGGATCTACAATCTACTTACAGAGTAGTTATATTGAATCTCTCATTATTGTTCATGACTATGTTGCAAATAGCTTTAAGCTACTCTGCGCCAAATGTTATTTTCGTCACTCATTTATTCAATTTTTACTGATACATTTTATTGCCATTTCTGCTTTTTCCATATACTTTTTCCCCCTTCCTTTTTTCATGTGTCTTGGTTGAGGTCCTGGCCATCAACAAGAGTAAATACAGATTTAACGGGATTTGTTTTCCTGAAAATTAATGCCACATGTGCAGGAACTCAGTCACGGCTCAGCACAACAGTTAAGACTAGTAAGTGTGAGTTAAGAGTGTGTGTGTGTGTGTGTGTGTGTGTGTGTGTGTGCGCACGTGTCTAAATAATTGCAAGTGTGTGCTTCAACTCCGTCTGGAAAACATGATTGGATGTGGAAGGAATAATGTCTGGCTCCCTTCCAGTTGTGGTATGACAGGAAATGCATACATCCTTAAACAAACAAAGCCATTCCCCTCTAGGACATGGTACTGTCTAATGGCAGTACAATTTGGGCCGGGTAATTCAACTGACACACACACTCTCCTGCCGTCTGGCTCTGAGCCAGGCTGACGGTATTCCACATTCTGTCCCGAGGTAATACTTTAATGGATTAATAAATACCTCCACAAATACTAAATGACCAAACTTCCTAGGTAGCAGCAGGCATACAATGGCACAGTACCAAAATGTGCCATCACCACATCAACAATGTGTTTCTCATTTCTCTATGAACACCACAGGACAATGGGGGGCTCAGAGCTTCTGGGAAGAGAACAGGCGAGTTAACCAGGAGCTTGTGGTCGTAACAGCAGTGAGTCCAACTAAAGGCAATATAATAAAAGTCAAATTTGTTTGGGTGGGACGAGACAAAAGCAAGGAGAGGACAGCACGCCATCTCCAGTTCTGGTATTAAGCGATACGACAGAACAGCTTTATTTATGGAGGTCGATACCAGGAGGATGGAAGCCTTGCGCAGCGGCCCGTTTGTGTCCGTCACTGGTGTCGACCTCTGGATCACAGCACAGAAAATGTGTGCATGAATGAATTGTACATATTATCGTCTTAAGTGAACCCTGTCAAAATTAATATATAGTGTTGTTACAACCCAGTGTCCAATTATTTCTCTACACCACTCCCCAAGGTAGAGACCTCAAAGTGAATTACAACGAACGGGCTCTAATTAACCCAACCTTAATTGACTCTGTGCTTTTGCACTACAATACATTCAGTCCGTAACCAACATGGAAAGTCCATCAGTAAAAAAATTACTTTATTCTCTGGCAACCCAACAGACAGCAGAGGTTTTAGATGTTATTCCTCTACTTTATGAACCCATCTGTTCCCAGTAGTTATAAACCTGAGCTGAAGCCGTGCACACAAACACACACAAAACACACGCTCCCTTTAATAGAGCTAGTGTTATGGCACTAGGAAAGAATCTGCCAGTCTGCCCAATCTGACAGCGTTTATTATTTATTAATTACCTTACTTTTACAAGCTGGAGAATTCAGTAATTTACTGAGGCCTGCTGGCAGGAGGGTGGAGGAGGTTGTTTTTCCAGCCCTGAGGGACAAAAGGCCCTCTCACGTTAGTGGGAATGTCCAGCAGTTTACACTTTATTTTCTCCTCTTTTATTTATGTATAAAGTGGAAAAACAGAGGTGTGTGTAAATGTTTTATAATATCACTTACTGAGTATTAAAAAAAACAATTTTTAAAACTTTATGATTCTATACTTGGTTACTGTTTGTTTCCAATTGCCATTTATTACTGGACAATACTTCTCATTCACTGCATAAACTAGTAAGGTTTACAGTTACAGCTTACACATTCAAAGATTAACAGAAAAAAAAAAAATTTTTATTTTTATTATTTATTGAGGACCAATGAATTCTACAATTCTCCCAATGGTGTATACACTACCCATTGCGATGGGTAGTGTATACACTATTAATAAGCTGCGAAATAAATTAATTTTCAAATTTGGCAACAAATAGTGGTTATTTTCTTTGTCAGTTATTCTGTCAATTATTTTAATGGTTACTCAATTGTTCATTTAGTCTACAAAATCCCAGAAAACAGTGGGAAAATGGCCATTACAATTTCCCAAAGTCCAAGGTGATGTCTGTAAAGGGCTTCTTTTATCTAACAGTCCAAAATACAAGAGAAGAGCAGCAAGGAGCTGGAACAAGCATGTGCAGTAGTGTCCTACAGAACGTGCGGAATAATAACCATGCAGTACCTGACTCTCACTACAATCGCTGGGGTCATCACCATGAATGGCCATCTGGTAGCGGGCGTACAGCGCCCCCGACCGCTGATAGGACGCTGTGAATTGAGGGTCCTCAAAGCTGACCGGCACTAGCCTCACCTTCAAGCAGAGGGTGTGGAGGGAGGTTTTATATAAGGGTTGACAATGAATACAACGATGGTGAAAAGTAAAATAATTAATAAAAAAAAGATGAAGAAGTGGAAGCATGGGTGCTTTGGAGGAATGAACACTGCATGATTCAACAGAGACTTGAAACAGAGTTATACAAGTGCTTTGGCATGTTAGGGTTCACATCAGTCTCCTAGTCCTCGAGGCAAGCTGGTAACACAGCAGGTCTGTTTTGAATTTGAGACTTGATTTAGGGATTTTATCTCTGCTGCGCAAAAAGGACACGCAGAAAACAATGGGGTTCTAGGAGACTGAAAGTGTGTTTTTACAACAATAACATGTCCAGCAAGTTGAGGATGAGGCTAGTGCACTGCCCAGCTGATCCCACAGATCAGTACAGAGAGGATTGGTAATTCGAGATTCAACACGGGTGCGTGTAAGGTCCAGAGCAGCAGAAAACCAAAATTACGTCAGAATGGACAATCTCAGCTAGACACATACAGACTCTTCCAACACTGGAGACTCCTCTCAAGAAGGTAAACAAGGTTGAACAGACTGCACGCACCAAGCAAATTAAAATCTCATTACCACTGCTTAATGATGAGAAGATGAGATTCCAGTCCAGACGTAGGGAACTATCGTGAGGGTAGGGTGATTTGATGGGGGGGGGGGGCATGGGACGAGGTAAATGTGTGAAGGTCGAGAGGGTTCAGCTGACGAACTGCCCCCCAAAAGTGAAACAGCTCAAGACTAATGACCCGGCTGGCCGGCCGAGGGCCAGCTCAGACACCTGGAGAAACACTGCTCTCATGGCGTATGGAAACATTTTCCTCTCCATTTCCTCTCCCTTTGACTCTTATACACATAGACCCTCTCTTTAATACTAACACGTTAATTCACTTTTTTTCATTCATAGAGACATCTTGTTTTATTTCCCCCCTCTCGATGCTTCACTGTCTTCCTATTTCCACAGAGTGGTGTTTAAATGCAGATTATTTATTATATTTTCGATCTCGTACAGTTTGAAGAGACCTTTTATTTGTTCATTATGAAAATGTATATAAAAAATAAAAATACAAATAATATCCATTACATACTTAAAGCACACACAATTCATAATGAATTACTATTAATTATTAGAGGCATTCTGCAAAAACTACTACCTGTGTTGCATTTGTTTAAAATATGAAAATCACATCCAGCACTTACAATAAAGAAATGATTGAGGTGATGATCCATTATATGATAGAAAACGTAAAAAAAGGAACAAGATAACATATTCATAAGAGATAAAAACAAGATAAAATCCTTTTGATGCTTCTGTAGGTACCCAAACTTGTCGACCCTCTCCCTCCCTCCCTGGGTTCCCCTAAAGCAGATTGACCTATGCCCCCCACCCTCTGACCTGGCTCTCAGAGGGTTTGTCAGGAGGGTCCTTGTGAATGGCCATCTGGTAGAGTTTGTACACCTGGTAGGACGCGTCGAAAGAGGCTTTGAACTGCGGGCTAGGGGGACTGGCGCGCACTAGCCTCACCTTCAAAAAGAATATGTGCAGACAAAGGTTACCATCAAACTGGGAAAAATATTGACAATAACATGAGTGGTGATTAAAATACTTAAAACAGGGAGATATCACAGAGAGCAAAAGAGTGTGAAAGGAGAAAGAGACCGACATAAACACACCCTCTCCTGGCTGGGCTGACACTACTACTAAGATTTGAAACCATTCTATAAATAAAATGGAAAAATGTATGAAAATAAATGGCCTTGCTGTCACCAATAGCAGCTGTTGTTCAAAATAGCTGTAGCTTGATGAAACAAGAACAATAGAAAGAGGGTGCGTTATGTCCATCTCGGCACAGAAATGCCAGGTGTTTCAAGATAACGAAGAATGCAACAAGCATTTGGTGTGACAGAAACCTTAGAAGTACTCGTAAAAGTCCTCAAAAAGAAGAAATAATCATTAGCCTATTTTCTTTCTTTTTACTTTTCATATTGTGCATATGAGCCCATTTCCAGTGCTTCACCATGTTGTTTGAGACTGAAGTTTTATTCTTGATCCTGATCATAACCAAACAGAAATTAGAGTCTGCAGAGACTTTAGATCATGTTTGAATGAACAGTAGTTTCAGATTAAGTTCAACAAACATCCCCTTATGTTATTCTTTAATATGTGTGTTATTGTTCTTGCTATTTTTTGATGAATTGCCGTGTGTCTATATTTGTGTCTAGTAGAGGTAGACTAATAAATTGGCCAGGCCGATATGAACTTATTGCAGATATATCGTATCGGTGTACACGCGGGCCGGTAAGTACAAAGAAATGCACCATAGAAATGCCACTCTAGGCTTTATGCAATTTAGAAACAGTGTCACCATTACATAGTTTGTCCACCAGAGAGCACTGGCAAGCAGATTTTTCTACTGAAATATCCCACTCAGGTCATAATTATTATATGAAGGGGTCTATATTACTTGTTTGTGTCTCTTACGCATTTTTTTTTTTTTTTTTGAAAATCAATGTCAATATCGGATTTTTATCTGCCAAATACCCATATCAGTATTGGCCTCCAAAATCCAGCATCAGTCTGACTACAGTGTCTCTACGCTTCACTCTTTAAATAATTATGATGAGCAGGACGCACAATAAAACAAGTCCAAGTTCTGCTAACCTAGCTCATGTAAGTAAGGAAGTACGCAAAAGTTACCAAATGAATGAATTGATCCAGACATACATGAGCAATGCATGCGTATAAGAAACATTTGCAGTGCTATAAATCAGTATTAACAGGGAGAATCACGAGAAGCCTGTGATGTGTGGAAAGATAAATTGTGTAGCTAATGTCACACAAACTTAAAGAAGAATTCAACTTCCTCATCCTGTCGCCCATTTCATTAACCTTCTCTTTGTTTGGAAGCTTTATTTGGCCACAGAAGCTATGTCATATGAACCCCATAGGCGGACAGGATCGAGGAATTGAACCTGGGGTTTGTTTGAGTTGGACCTAAGTGGGTTTCTCTCATATGACCACTTGGCATCTGCATCCTTTAGTCAAACAGAGACGTTGGGCCTCTTACATAAAATGGACGATGATGCTGAAGTTCTTTTTAATGTTGATCAGAATCTAGACATATATTTTGATAGGCTGAAATCCTTTTGGTGAACCAACACTGCAGCAGATAGTGGACTGCGTGCAAATGAAAAGTTAACAATTCTCATAACAGTCTTGAAATTTAACACCAACAGTCTTGGTGCTTGATATTTGGCCACTTTAAGAATGTTCAAATAAAGCCAATATGATACAAGTGGCTTTTGTGTGACTTTTATTAAAACGAAAAATCATGTTTTTTCAAAGCTTTAGCTAAAAGATTTGTTGCTCTGACCCTGGATCTTCAAGACCTCACAGAACACCATTATATAGTCACATAATAGAGGAGACAACTTATTGTCGAACCATTGCATGTTAGCAATAGGAGATTTAGAAGAAAGGCAGTGAGAAAAGTACAGAGACAGTGGACAAAGACTCTTGAGGGGAAAAGTGAGTGAACAGTTCCACACTTTCCTGAGGCGCCTGAGGGGCTCTGAATCACGTTCTCACACTGACCCCTGAAGGTGGCTAATGGAACTACAGATGCATTTAAGGCCTGTACTGTACATACGGTATCTAAGCTGGTCTTCCCTGTCGCTCTCTTTGCTATGCATAATTCAAAAGTAATAAGCTCCTCCAAGGTCACAGATGCCTGAGAGAAAATCAATTGAGCATTTTCACAGTAAGAAAAGGTGAGCCTATGACAAAACCAAAGCAAAGAGTTGCTTAGTAACCAAATGTCTGTTTCCATTTCCTGCCTATATTTATTTTCAAAAATGTCTTATGTATCCTGCAGAGTATTCTCATCAGTAAACTAGCGTGATATCTTTAACAGATGTGATTATGATGGAATTGCATTTAAATGCTCTTGTGCAAACATCTATCTTCTATCCTCTTTAAGCCTGCAGCTCAAGAATCAGCATCAGATAGACTCACTAAACTGCTTATCATCCAAACTGTCCTTTAGCCACAAATCTGAAGCAGACTTGCCACATTTAATGAACAGCTAAATGGGTCAAATAGAGGCATCTCTAAATAATTTGACTTGTAAAACATATAATTAACCTTCCTTTGCAAAGGATGACCTTGTGTTCATGCTCACCTAGTGAAATTGAACGATAATTGCGTGCAAACTAATTAATCCAATTGAAGAGCTGACTGGGGGGGAGGTCTTGTCGGCTTAGTCTCTGGGGGTACATAGACAAGAGACTGCCTGGTTCATCACTGCATCTGGCTCAAATCTTGGTCAAGACCAAGAATGACGTTACTCTACCAACCTCAGCCTGAGGCCTTCGCCAGAGATCTTTCTACATCGTTCTGCCCGCTGCCAAAAGTTCATTTCCATGTCCTCTCATACCGGCTGAGCTGGGAGCTGTGGTTTTAATGTCATCAGCAGGGTAACGTGACCCAGTTTGTGCGGTGTGCCTGTCATTTGGTTGAATTCGAACTGGGAAGAGGTGGTTTTTCCACTCTGCTCTGGCCAGCTATCCTCTCTGCACACATAAACACATGGTGAAGTCACTGGGGCTGGAGAAGAAGGCTCTATGAAACCAAAGTTTCAAGCTAACTGAATCCAAACATTGTAGAGACAGAAAGCTCAACCAAAAACACTATTTTTTAATGATTGCTGGAAACATCACAATAGGCTCATGTTTATTCCAAGTCACGTAAAACAAGAAAAGCACGTACCTACTCCATATTTCTGCTCACCTCAAGGCAATGAGAAGAGTTGTCAGGCAATGACTCATTGATGAAGTCTTCCAGGGGTTTGGGTTGGTGGGTCTGGGTGGGAGTGGGTGGGGTAGGAGAGACAATGGGAGAGACCCCATCAGCGTCCTGTCTCATCTGCTCTTTCTGAAGACGTCGCTCCTTCCTCAAGTCTCTGGCCTTCCGGCATGGCGGCCGGCTAGCATCAGCTCCCACCCCTGCACCCCCAGTGAAAAGAGAGAAGAGGGCGAGGATTGTCAATAAAAACACCTTCACCTTAATCTATTTTCATGCAAAAGACATAGCATTGTATTTTCAAAGCATTTCCAGGTGAGAATATATGGAAGAAGAAGAGAAATAACTCAATTACTCCTTTTTGGATGTGTTTCAACAAGTTCTGCTCTTATGCTGCCTTCGGAATAAGACTTCCCACAGAAGTAAGAAAGGTGGTAACTTCAAGCTGATGGTATTGATGAGTCTCAAATTTGGGGCAGATTTTGTGAGACCATGTTTCTGATGAATTTTCCCTGGCCCCTCTGGGCAATTTGAGCTGCCATGTTTACTCTAGTGTACCCCCCCTGCCAGTTACAGCAGAGAATCAAATACAAGTGTTCTTGTTTCCCTTTGTTACATCTTCGCTTAGGAGGCTATAAAACAATATGGTCTGTGTTAGTTAAAGTGGTTAGCAGATAGCAAGTGTGTATTATGAAGGAACACAAGAAGCAGGAGACATAATTAATCCAATGGAGTTTTGTCTTATAATGACAATGACAAAAGATAACAAAAATCTTGGTTAGCTGGTGTGGCCACATTAATGAGTAGCTTCGCTCGCCTTACCTGCTGAGGTGGTAACTAACAGAACACGCACAGAAGAGTCAAAGTCAAGCAGTTTCAAGGAACCCAAGCCAAACATTTCCAGACTCTCAAAGCCTTTATCATCACATCTACTTTGTTACTATAGGTGCAATTGCAAAAAATAAAGTTTACAGATCTCTTTTATACCGACAGCAATCGATGTATATTGTCACTTGGTTTATTTCACCAGCTGTTCGTGTTAATCATGTTAATCATATAATTTATTATTTATATTATTATTATTTATTATTATATATTATTTAACGCTTCTTCATTTCCAGAGTGAGGGATCAACAGAGGACTAATCTACCTATTAATGAGGAGTGAACAAGAACTTTCCTTTATTAATGTTGAAAATCAAGCATTTTTGAAGTAGTATATTTTAATTCAAGCATATTCCTAACCTTGAAAACATAACAATTCAAATTAATAATAATAATAATAATTATTATAATGTTTCAGACTTTCAAGACTTTGTACGAACCTCATCTATCAACACGACTAACATGCACCAGGCTATGAAGCAACTGGATCTCTCCCCGTTTCCCTCTCTCTGCCCCCTCCTCCTCTTCCTCCTCCCACCACCACCACCTCCTGGGCTCTTGCCAAGCCCTCCAGCTCTCCGGGCATCCCATGTCAACAGTTTACACGCCCACATCCTGTATGGAGCAATAAGGAAACGAGAGCCATTTCCTGCTTGTCCTATTGCCAGCCGCCACCATCAGCTCACTTACCAACTTTCCCCCTTCGTCAACGTCACAAGGATGAGGGAGGCCTGGCCTTGACAAGGGGGGGGGATTACTCTGGCACTGGCCAAGGTTCACTGGCAGCATTCAGCTTCAGCTGACTCAAGCTACCTTTTCTACTGTAAGGTACAGCTTCTGTCCTGAATAGTAAAAAATGTACCACAGCAGAAAATGCCTTCAGATTTTGGCTTATTTTATGATCTATCTTAAAGTCATTGCTTGTAGTTTCAAATGTATATGAATAAACACGGTGAGGTCAAGGTGAACTGCTCACACAAACAGCAGCAACAGGAGTCTGAACTGTGTTCCTCGCACAGACTCGATAAACACATCAACCCTTATCCACGGGCCTCATGCAGGTACTCCTGAGGACAGCGTACGCAGCCATGGTGAAGATAAAGTCTGACAAATCACTTCCTGGGAAGACAGATGCTCCCGCTCCAGCCGTTAGCACTTCATAAAAGCTTTGACACTCTCCCTCCCCGCTTCCCCAAACACACATACGACTCTCAAAATCTGACAAAACTGTCTAGAATTGTGACATACTGCTTTCTTGCATGTAAACATGTAGTGACACAAAATTTATTTACTGTGGGAGGAGGATGCCGTTAACCGTGAGCAGCCAGTAAAATATTATAGGAAGCATACTCGGGAAACTCTGCCTACTTAAAACACACTGTACCGCTTCCTGCTTCTTAATAAATCTGGGCCATCAGCCAACATGCCACCACTGTAACTAACACCACAATCTACACAAGCACATTGATGAACCCTGTTCTTTGATGGAAATGGTGTTAACCCTAACTTTAATCATAATAAATGACTTCACTATGTAATAAACTCATTTTAAAATCAATATTGCAATATTCTGAAGTCCCTTTAGAGCAATCAACACAGGGGCGGCTGTGGCTGAGAGGGTAGTGCGGTCGTCCATTAACCCCAGGGTTGGTGGTCCTGTCCACATGTCGAAGTGTCCCTGGGCAAGACACTGAACCCCAAGTTGCCCCCCGGTGGAGGCCAGCATGGCAACTGTGTCCCCATCGGTGTGTGAATGGGTGAATTAGACTTAGATTAGATTACTGTTACAGCGCTTTGGGAACCGTTTCGGTTGAGAAGCGCTATATAAGAAAGAGTCCATTTACCATTTCAGTTTACATTTCATTACTGACTGGCTCCCTGGACTTCACTGCAACACCGTCTTCTTAATTCATAAAGGCTTAATTTCATGTATCCAAGTTTCACCACTTCATAGGGATTCCCTAAAAAACAGACCCTAGCACAGATTTGCAAAACATCCCATATGTACTTCTGCATCTGTTTACCTCTGCCATTGGATACACTATATGGCAGATGGGGAGCCATGTTTTCTCAAGCTACAATTGGAACCTGCCCAAAGCTATAAAGCGCTCCAGTCATAAAACTAGAAGGAGGAGATGTCCAGGTGTTTTCTGTTGGAGGTGAATAAAGAGGCAGTGGGGAAATGCTGGCCCAACATAGTAAATCCTCCTTGCTTCCTCTTTGCTAGCCTCCTGGTTATTTCTGACAGTCTGAGGAAGAAGAGCATGGTGCTGCTGACACACACGTAAGAGCAGGAGGACACTGGCATCTGGATCAACCTGTCCCAATACCAATGTGCATGCTTGCCTTTGTCTAATAGGAGTTTATTATCTCTTCATTATGAGTGTTGTGTGTGAGTGTGAGTTGACTGTGAGGACATCCTGGAGAACATGACAGATAAGCCCAAACCAGACACACTCCTGAAAACACAGAAGAAGCACCAGACTCGTTCACCAAGCTGCTCTATTGCAGTCCATTACAAGGGGAACAGTGACACCCTCTGGCAAGCAATTGGACATTATCTACTGCGGAATACCACAGCGACAGTCTTACAATTAATTGCAGTGAATCATTATTAAAGCTACATTTAAAGTTGTCCCTACTGCAGTTTCAAAGAATACCAGAACATCCAAAATAAATACTAAAACAGAAAACAGTAGCAAACGACATTTGGTACGACGCAGGAGACCCACAGTCAAAGGCTACCTTGGTCACAGAGAGACAACATAAATTAGAGCAGCAAAACAGAGGTGCCAATAACTATTGAGTACAAGAAAGTGTGTGGAATCATGGCAGAAATAACCAAAAGTCACAGGCTAAATTTAGGCTATTACTGAGGCCATTCATGCAGCCAACTCTTAAAGCAGACAACCAATAATCATTAAGGGGTACCGTGTAAAGTTCCGGCTGGCTAGTTGAATAGTTTAAGAGGCTACTCAGTTCCGGGATTAACCTGTACATGAAAACCTGTACATTTTTTTGCTACTTAATAACACTATTAATAACAATTAGCAGAAGCAGCTAATAGAACAATATTCTATTCCAGCCGTTCTCTTTGCCCTAGCCACTCATTAGCTGGCTGATGTACGCAGCTGCTGCACTGTCACTTTCACACTAAAGCTGCATGAACAGGCATACATTTAGCATGAGATATCCAAAGGATTCGTGTAGGGCTGCAACTAACGATTCTTTTCATGACCGATTCATCTGCCGATTATTTTCCAGAACATGTAAGAATATGGTGAAAAATGAATGTTATGATTTCCCACAGCCAAGGGAGGCTTGTTCAAATTGCTCGTTTTACTCTACAAACTCTGTAAAACCCAAATACATTCAGTTTACCATCACATTTGGGTAACAAGAAAATAGAATCCCTACATTTGAGAAGCTGAAACCAGCAAATATAAAGCATTTTTGCTTGTAAAATGACTGAATAGACTAAGTGATTGACTAATCGTTGTAGTTCTAGATTATTGGATCATGTTCTTTACTGAAAATGGAAAAACGTTAGGTGTTGGTAAAGGAAAATAATAGTAATAGGTAATAACAAGTTGTAATAAAAATTGTAATTAAATTATTAATAAGTAACTAGTATTTTATTGTTCTATTTTCAGTAGCAGCAAGAACAACAAGATGAAGATGAGTATTACTAGGCAGCTTAAAGAGAATCAGTTTCTTACCTGGTTTAGGAGCCGTGGTTGTTGTCCTCCCATCCGAGACAGACACTGGATCCTTTCTTGAAGCGTCTGAGCCGGTAGGTGCGGAATCTGCTACCTCCTGCTGAACTTCTGTGATGGCCGGACACTCCACTACTTCCTTCTGAATGTCTGTGACTCCAGCGCACTTCACTTCCGAGTGACAGACTTTACTCGGTTCCCGTGGCGCTGCTTCTTCACACACCGAGTCCATTGGCTCTCCTACAAGGCACAAAATCAATATTGCTTACACCAGATAGTGTGTAATACAGAGGCACAGTACAAACACTGTTTTGAGCTTGTGCCCATCTCGAACTGTAGTTGCAACCATGCCAACAGTGTTGACTGTAGACAGCTGTTTTTATCCCACACATGTACATTATACCAATATAGGGAAATGTATCAGACAATACACATGCATTAATAACTATTACACAAAAACAAATATGCTCTTACCATCATCCTGTCCTTTTGGTAATTCCCCTTTGGAAATTAATTTGCTCATCTTCTTCAGGATTTTCTTGTGGGATTTGGAAGGCTGAAATTTTAGTGCATGACATCTTGACAGAGAGCACAAAAGTAAAAGGTTAGAACAGCATATCTGTATATGCATTTCTGCTGTTATACAAATATTTAACAGGTGATTTATCTATCAAGCTACCATGGGTCATCCTCATGTGTTCCATGTTTTTTCTGATGTTTTCAGTTCTGAAGATAACTGAAGCATAAATCATACGAAAAACGTCTGATGTGTAAAATATCTTTACCTGATGGTATACTGAGGACAGCAGGTCTTGTTCATTATGGGCTTATAGATATATTTCCCACTTCTGAAAGGGAAAAATGGGATAACCTTCACTAACATACACAGTCAGTGATTTGAAATATCCAAAATGACATTTCTAGAACTACATTAATGACAAAATTCACTCCAGGTCCATAGGTCCATAGGTCCATAGGTCCATATGTAAATAAGCAGGGACTGCGTGAAGGTAGGCGACAGCTACTTGCCTTCTCCATCCTCGGTCTATGAGGTCTTGGTAGTCCTGTACAGTCATGGTGTGAGACCACATCCCTGTAGAAACCAAAAGGAACATAATAACTTTAAAACATAGGATCTTATACTATACTTTGAAATGGGAAAAAACATCCATCAGAGCACGCTGTCTAAAGCCTCACATGATGGAAATCATATTAGAAACAGGTAGAAAGGAGTCTTGAATGAGCCCAACTCTTTTTAGAACTGACTGAAATAAAGCTCAATTAAAGCATAAAAGAGACCATTATAGATAGAATTGTTTTGCCTGAAAAAGGAGGCATGTATACAAGTAAAAAGTGGTTTGTCAAGAAGCTTCTCAGAGTCTAGTGGGGGGCCCACATTTTTGTTTAAATCACAGTGTCCCTGCAAAGTACATTCCCACAGTGCTTAAAGCCCCGAACGGAAACATACAAATGTATTATTTGTATCCACAGCAGCTTGGATCCTACTTCCCAGAAGTGAGATCTGAGCCCCCTGTTTTAACTCCTGACCTTCTCCTCTTTAACCATATACATAGTTTGCACACGCACAGAAGTCTCTATGACGATGCCGCTATCAGTTTACATCTAAAACAACCAAGGGAACTCACTGTATACCAGTTCACACAACACACACTGACTTTGAAACTGAGTGTAACATGCTAAGTCCCAGGAGAATAGTGTTTAGACAGAGTCCACGGAGACAACACAGTGTGATCCAGCAGAATGCAGGGACAACACTGGAGCAGGAAATGACTGGGGCATGGTGGCTCAGTGCTCTGCACTGCTGCCTCGCAGCAAGAAGGTCCTGGGTTCCATTCCCCTGTGTGGAGTTTGCATGTTCTCCCCATGCTCACTTCCAATAACCCATTGGAAAAGCATGCCCTGACCAAGACAGGGCAGAGCACTTGGCTGTCCTCAGGAGGAAGGACGGCTGGGATGGGTTAAAGGCAGAGGACAGTGTGTTCTGTGCATGACCTACACGTCTCACCGTGTGACAATAAAAGATGTTTAAGGCCTGCAGATACAGCAGCAAGACTGAGGGGTTTGGAGATGTTGCACTGTACCATCAGTTAAGGGCTTGTCCATGTCGGTAAATAGATTATCATATGTGCAATTGTGGAGGTTTAAACAGTGTTAAAAATGTAAACTGTCAAGGCGTTATCTCCTCCAACTGAAGACACAGAACTGAACAGAAAAGAAAAAGGCTTACTTTTTCAGGGATAACACTGGCATCAACCAGAGAAAATACAAAGCATATACTTTATCTATAATTTAAAGATCCTTGGGGAGTTATGTTTAAATACCACAATGTATGGCCTCACCATACATTTAGAAAGTAATCTCTCAAAGTTTTCCTCTGCAATTACGGAGCTGTCAAAATGGTATACGAGTTTGAGTATGGAATATCAATTTTAGCATTCTATTATAAAAACTACTTGGGCAGGTTCCAAAATGGATTATGAAGAAAGTATTATATATTTAAAACCAAGATCAAGAGCAAGAAAATTCCAGGAAGGACAGGCCACGGCCAATTCAATGACACAAAGGCCAAATACCTGCTAGTGGAAAAGCCTGAAGGCAGTTGTAGAGTACAAAGCATGCCGTGTGAGCTGAACGCGAGTGCAACAGCTGCTGTCATTGAGGCACAACAGAAGCGGCTTTCCGTTTGCCTCCACTGAGGCATGACGGACACAGAAACACAGAGGAGGCCGGGCAGATGCTGCACTCTGTGTGTTCGGATTTGCTTTGTATGCAACAACGCTGTACATAACATCCCTGTACCACTCTCAAAGAGGAAAACATCTTATCGAGCACCTGCCTGGAAAGGTTAACAATACGATATCTACTCATCACTCCACTTATCTGCAGACTGTTCCACCCGAGCTCTACAGTAAGAATATTGCGTGACGAATTAGAGACAAAGAACAACACAAGTGTTTGAAAATAATCAACTGGACCTTGGTGGCCTGAAATAATGGATTAATTTCGATAGTTGTAAGTATGGTGCACTTTCATTTAACCTGTATCCACACAAGGAAGCTTTTGGCACTAACCACTTGTGGGAATTACACAGGGAGTCTTCCTTCCTAACCATAACCCGCCATACCACATGATGTAACAGATTACCACTCTTATCTTAGTTTGTACAACAGCTCTTGTCTACGGGCTCTGAGCCCAATCGCTCATTGACTGCATTGGGAACTATCTCAGATGATGCTGCCACAGTAACAAAGCTGCAGTTTGGTGAGATTACAGACAGCACATATAGTAAACAACACGCCGTCTTCTGCCTCAGCATATTGCAAAATCTCTTCTGTTTAGTCTCGTGTTCATCCACAAGACTCCCGCTTATATTGTTATCCAGAGACTGAAAAACAACACACTCACAAAAAAAAAAAAAAACACACAACACTAAAAAAAAGTATGAAACTTTAGCAAATGCACCATTCACCAGATGACGATTCTCGTATTATGTGGCTTGACAAGGCACGTAATAAAATGTGCACCAAAATATATACCGTCAACACATCCTGCATCTCTTTTTACCTCCCACGTAAAGGCCTCATACTCCAGTGCCACAGCACAGACAGCTGCACATTCGCTTGAGAGTGGCTCCCCGTCTCGCTCTGCTCATAGACGGATCGTTAGCTAGCTTGATGCTAGTAGAGATGTCCATAAGTCTAATGCTAAGCTACTAATGTTACAGCGCAACAACGGCTTACAAACTGAATCAATAACACCAGCCCAGTCTTGCATCTTGTTATCTTAACTCATTTTGTTCTACGGCAGTCGTTGGTCTGTTTCCCACGATGCTAAGGGCTACAAACTGAGTTAATAACCTGAACACTATCCACGTAACGTTAGTTGAACGCTATCTAATGTATTAATGTGGACACTCTGTAGAACGTACTGGTCACTTCTAATGTAAATACAGCAGCTATAACTTACTGAAAGTGACTGGCATTAGGATTATAGCGTCAACATTAGCAAGCCCGCTTTCAAAACCCGGTAGTTCCAGGAAGTAGACGGAGCTAGGTCGTTAGCAAGCCAGTTCAGCGATAGCGATTAGCTCCGTTTCCTCGCTTCTTACATTACTCACCATGAGAAAAGTTTCCCTTTTCATTTTTACAGTAACCGCAGCGGTAACCATCATCCCCACCAAAATATTCTACTATAGTGTAAGACTTGTTTCCTGCCATCTTTAATATTCAGACAGATGACAGCTGAGTATACCCGGTGTCCGGGCAAGTACTGCTGGACGTCAAACTCCGCCCACACACACAACACGTTACCAGTGCTGCGTTGACGGTCGGTGGGAGCTTTGAGTGTTTAACATTCAGCCCTCAAATCTGTAAAGCTTCGATTTTGTAGATATGCTGGTTTAATTAGAATGTATGAATCTTCAAGATCTTGAACCACTGTATTGTTTGTCTTCAATCATTGTGCAGCAATTAAGCCATTTTATGTTCTCCTTGCAAATAAGTGCAAGGGAAGCAAAACTGTAAGACATCGTCTGAAAATAGCCATCTGTCAAGCAATTGAAAGTTTGCCTTACTGAATATTTAAATTGTTCAACTTGAAAAAGCCCATACATTAAATGCAAATCAGGGACATTATGATGCAGATTTTCCAGTATTAAGTTTGTGAGAGATAAAACACAACATCATGAGTAAAGAACTGTACAGCATATTTATTAAATCATCTGTGCAAAGAGGAAGGACTGCAAAATAAATCTGAACCAATATCCTGCACAAACAACACAAGGGAGAGTTTGTACGTAGAAAAATAAGTTAGAAAATCACAGATGAGGCAAATATTTTTTCTGCCACCATAAAAATGACCTTACCTCAAAGAGCACATAATGGAATTTGTGTGTTTCTTCTTTCTATCAGAATAACGTTCCCTCTCACCAATCATGTAACACAGGATTATGCACAGGTTCACAAAAAGGCCTCTGTTCTGCACACAGGTTACCTTCACCAACATATAGGATTTACACAGGTGATGAAGCAGCAGCTAAAAAGTTACACAAGTGCTACTGTCAGACACAAACCTTTAAATTAACCCTGTAGACAGCAATTATCTTGATTCCTGATGGCTCTCTGGTTTAGCACCTAACTAAAGCTCCCCTGGGGGACAGGGATGTTTTCATGAAGGTATTTCATACTGCCTTGCTCAGAGAAGTCAGCCACAGTGTGTCCTTCACCTCGAAGGACCCATTTGGTGGTCAGGAGTCCCTCCAAACCCACTGGACCTCTGGCATGTATCCGTGCGGTACTAATTCCAACTTCAGCTCCTGCAAAATAAGTCAAATTAACTCTTCTGCCTCATTTTCAACATAGTGGTAGGTTAGCTGCATTTGCAAAAGGATGAATATTCTCATATTCTTCTCAGGTGGCATTAAGAAGTAAAGCCATGCCTGATACTGTACATACCTAGGCCAAAGCGATAGCCATCGGCAAAGCGAGAGCTGGAGTTCCAGAAAACACAGGCGCTGTCCACCTGCTGCAGAAACTGTTCAGCTGTCTCTTCATTTTCTGTAACAATGACATCAGTGTGGGAGCTGCCGTATTTGTGTATATGGTCCACAGCCTCCTGCATGCTGTCTACCACCTCAATGCTGCACTCCAGGTCCCCATACTCTGTCCTCAGGGATTTCACCTCGGATGGGCTGAATGTTAAATAGGATGCAAACCGGGGGCCTGCGTGGATCTTCACCTGTGAGAGAGAGCAGTGGCACAATTATTTATCAACAGAATAATGAAATAAATCAAAAAGGAACAGAAACAATTACAATTACTACCTAAGTTTGTTCCTGTTTCTGGAGCTCAAACTGTCATCAAAATGTATAAACTACCTCACCATATACTGCAATGCTATGTGTAATACTCATGCCCAATATGATGGCGTGCATGTTTCTTACATGTTCTGTTCTCAGCATATCAATGATCTGGTCAAATATGGGAGTTCGCAGCAAATCTCTGTGAATAAGGAGGGTCTCCATGGCATTGCAGGCCGCAGGGTAGTCACATTTGGAGTCTCTGACTAGAATGAAGCATAAGTTAGTATATTCATTAAGCAGTTCTGGGTTACCCCAACAAGTTAATAACCACAATTACAACTGCCTGGCACATTCAAACAAAATATAAAAACAAGATTGAACTTCCAAAACATTGTGACCAAACTATAGCCATAGCTAGTGTACACACAGGATCCACATACCAACATTAATAGCTTTGTCTATGCTGGCATCGTTGTCTATGTAGACGTGACAGACGCCCTCGCTGTGGCCAAGTACAGGAATACCCTTTGCTGCCCTTTGGATGTCCCGGACCAGCTGGGACGAGCCTCTTGGAATGATCAGGTCGATCAACTTGTCCAGTCTGCACAGATCCTCAACTTCTTCACGTGTGCTCACCTACACGTCAAGGTACATTTTAGCATATTACAGAATATCTGAGTTCATATTGTAATCATGTAAAAACTCAAGTGTTTAGATCAGGTAATGCTTTCAGTTTTTACCAGTTGAATGGCATCTGCCACTCCATGAATGGAAAGTGCTTCTTGAGTGAGTTGATGTAGAATTTTATTGGTATTGGAAGCTTCTTTACCCCCCTTCAGTAGCAAAGCATTTCCACTGGCAATAGCCAGAGCTGACACCTGAAACACAATATGAAATGCATGAAAATGTGATTTAACTTTGAATGACAACGATGTAAATGGTCTCCTAGATCAGCAGCTAATGGTGATTAACTCTACAGGCTGAGCGTTAGGGTTGGCTGACCTGTGGGAGACAATCAGGACGTGATTCAAAGATGACCAGCAGGACACCAATGGGGACAGTGATCTGTTCCAGCTCTAGGTTGTTGGCCACCTTGGTCCTCCTCAGAACCCGACCCACGCTATCCCTGGAGGACACAGCAAGCTGACGGAGGCCGATGGCAAGGCTGTTCAGCTTAGCAGTTGACAAACTCAGGCGACTGATCAGAGGCTGGGACAAATGACCTGTGAGGAAATTGAATAAACAAATAAATACACTCTCGCCCAATGTTAGCTGGGATTGGCTCCAGCCCCCGCCCCCGCGACCCTTCGGGATAAGCGGTATGGATAATGAATGAATTAATGAAATAAAAACACTGACAATGCAATAAACGTATAAACTTACAAGTACTATGCATTCATAAGCCTCTTACTGACAACATGGCTGATGCACACCAGAGCCAAAACCTCCTTCATGTGCCAGTTTCCCTCAGTGGAAGTGCTACAGACGAGCATGACCACTGGCAAAGCATGAGTGGGACGACTGCATGAAGCTGTGTATTAAGGTGATCAGTGCGTCTTCGCTGTGCCTCTGTACCTGATGCTAACTCCATGTCTCTCTTGTTGGCACTGAGAATCTCATCTTTCTTCTCTGTAAGCAGCTCAGCAAGACAGCAGATGATCTCCCCTCTCTGGAAAAAACAAACACACACACCCCGGTATGATTAACAAATACTAGGATCAAGAGTAAAGATATAAAATGTAATGAGTTTGGCGACCCCTTGCATCTGGTTGTGAAAACTATTTTTTCCCCCCCGTTTTACTGTTGATAGAGATGCTCTCTCCCTATTGTAATAGCGAAACCACAGCCAAGGGAACGGGCTTGGCAGAATCAGCGAGGAAAGAAGACCCTGTTGAGCTTGACTTCTTCTTGTCATTTAAATTAATTTAGGAATGATGAAAACCTTTGGATTAAATATTAATATATGAGTGGTGTGACATATATGATTCTACTGCAATCCAGCCTGAAGACAATTTGGACCCCATGAGAAAATCCTCATATATATAGTCAGACCACACAGAGGGAGCAAAAATCTCACCTGTTCAGGGTGCAGGGAGGACAGAGCCCTGCCTGCCTGCCTGGCCATCTCTGTCTGCTGCTCCACAGTTGGACCTGATGGTGAATAATACACACATCAAATATAGAAAACACAAATACAACAAGTGGGTAAAATATTCTTTGCAGATGGTTTTACCCAGTACCTGCAGGTTTCACTTCAGAGAAGAAGGTGCCTACTTTCTTCCCTTCCACAATATCTGTGATGACGTGGCCAGTGACTTTAGGATTTGTGCCATGGGCAATGACGACAGACGTTCCACCCTGTAGAGCCCAAAGGGCTGCTTTCACCTGATTTAGACAACATGAGTATAATGCAACTTTTTTATTATTCAACATACTCAGTCTTGTTTACACTTCGAGACGACGACGTGTTGTCGGTCATGCTGACCTTGGCTTCCATGCCACCTATGCCGACTCTGGACTTAGTGCCATATGTGATGGACTGCTGGTCTCCAGGATAGAATATATCAATGAGCTTGGCATCATCTGTTCCTGGAGGACTGTCATACAAGCCTGTGGAATAGATTTATTTTTCTTTTTAATCCTTCCCAGACTCGATTCAGATTGATATTTCTCAAGAAACCTGACCAAGAGGCCAGACAGTATACAGAAAGTTTCTATTAACAGGTAAGATGTTCATGAATAAAGGTAATACAGCATATTAGTGCTGAAATAATAAGTTGATGAATTAATGATGATGATGTAGATTTGTGATTAACTGCTTAAAGTACTCCAGCTATTTAGCATGGCACTTTCATAAAGCAGGGGGACTCACAAGAGACATGATAAAAATGAAGAATGGTCAAAATCAGAGCAGCTGATGCTAAGATATGCTGACTTTTAGTCTCTAGTATGAGAAAAGCACGAACCCTACATTTTCTATGATGTACAGTAGCATGTTTCATTAGCCGCTCTGCTTTCCAGTTACTTAACCGTTTTCACAGGCTGAGTAATCCTCCTATTGACGAGTAGCTGAATTTCATGTATAAAATAGGTGGAGTGGCCTTTATAGTCATTTTTCTAATTTGTTTTTATTCTATAATAAACATTACCATACAATTGTTTGTTACAGTTTCTCAAATATACAAATTTGCATTTCCTCTACTTCATATCGATTATGATGAGTATTTGTGATGTAAAACTAGTGTTAATGCATACATTGCAAAGTAAATGATAATTCATCATCAAGTTAGTGGGGTTTTTTTCCGTACCTTCAACATCAGACAGGGCAATAAGGAGGTCTGCTTTCATTTCAACAGCCAGCCGTGCAGCCAAGCTGTCATTATCTTTGACACTCATTACCTGAAATACAAACAGAAATGTCATTAAGCCAAAAGGAAGACCACTGTATCACACATTATACTGGAGAATATCAGCTTGTTAGTTGCTACCATGCAACAAAAGCATCCCAGTTTCCTTCAGTTGTAATGCAAACAACATACTGTATGTTCACCTCTTTCCAAAAGGAGATGATGTGGGCCTGTGCCCAATAAAATGGCAGAAAATACATCCACCATATTTTCAATTAGTAGTGAACATTTACAGCAGTTATGAGTTAGTCAGGATGGAAATGTAAAATTACTTTAATTTATGCATGACTTAAGCAATCCATCATCACAATTCTGGACCACATTTAGCATTCCCAGCATGCCCTGCACACAGTACCCACATTTACCCCCTGCAAGTCACTGTTGGGAACAGGGGGCGGAACAACAGCATCATTGGTGTTGATGATAGGAACGATGTTCATCCGCAGCAGTTCATGGAGCGTGCTGTTCAGGTTGCGACGCTTCTGCTCATCATGAAAATCCAGGTTGGTAACCAGAATCTGCAGACAGAAATATAGAGAATTAAGTGACATTTAACTCGTTTGCTGTCAGCGTTTTATTCTGTGAGTAGAGTCAAGTACATACCTGTGCAGTGCAGGTGCTGTACTGGGTGAACATAGCTTCATACAACGCCATCAGCCCGCTCTGTCCAGCAGCTGCACATGCCCTTGCCTCCAAAACTGGAACTGACTGAAAAACAGAGATGTCACTATAGTTACCAACACTATGGACAAAACTCAAAAAAATCTTTGTCTAATATGAATTGAAATTGCCAAAATTCAAGATTATTATTCACCATCTCTTTCAGCTGGTTCTGTCCAGAATGCAAGGCTTGTCTGACGCTCTGGGAGAGCAGGATCTCGTGTCTCAGTCTCTGCTTCCCAAATGCCACAGCACCACTGGTGACAATCATCATCTCCCTGCCTTGATTCTGCAGCATGGCCACCTGACGAGACACACAAAAGATCCCTCCTCAGTCCAGTCCGTTTGTAAATCATCCTTGACAAGACGCTCACACTTACACAGCCATCATCAACAGAGTCCCTCTCTTGTCTGTATCAACAACGTGGCGTTACCTGCTCTACTATTGAGGCCAGTCGTCCAAGTGCCAGGCCACACTCATCCCGCGTCACCACAGCACTCCCCAGCTTCACTACAATGCGTTTGGCCTGCTTTAACTCACTGCGGTGAGCAAAAGACTTCCCATGGAGACGTGGGCGTAAGACTGCTGGGAATAACAAAGTCACATTTTATTACACATCAGCATGCACTACAGAGTATAATAGCATACAGATCAAAGAGACGGCGTGACTCGTGCCGACTTCAGGTATGACAGAAATGTTGTTTGGTTACTTACATTTAGCCTGGGAAAAAGTTCTGATGGAGACTGGACTGACATTTGACTGCCGGATTCTGAATGGCAGACGAGAGCACATGGCCAGCCTGGCAAACATGGCACTGACACTTGAGGACCGCTGTCAGATCAACACACAAGTCAAGTTACTACAACAGTTACTACAATCCTCATGTGAGATAAAGCAGCTATTGGATTTGACACGACAGGCTGTATGGTTGACTATCGACACCAAGGCTTATAATGAAGATAAAGCATAACAAAATCAATGAAATCATTCATTTGAACATTCTTGTAGTCTCACTGGAAAGCGTTGCATCATGTGCCATAAGGTTATCAGCATTGTGTTGGTAAGTTACTTGAGCTTGACACACTGACCCAGTGAACATGTTGCTTGGATTAGTTAGCTTAAAATATTTGCCAGCCGAAAAGTCCAGGGTCTACGTGCTGTTCACACAAATACACTCTACCACATGTTGAAGCCACTGAAGTTGGACAATAAGGCTAACAGATTGTAGCTACGTGTCTACTGTTACTGCTGGCAAAGCCTACCTAGAGCTAGCTGGCGTTAGCTAGCACAAGCTACTGTAAGCGGCCAAGTTTGGCGGCTGTTTTCGACAAAAAGGACAGAAGTTATTTTGTACAAAATGACTTACCTGACAATGTGAAAACCTAGGAAACCAACCGCAACTACACTTGTGAATGCACTGCAGGAGACACGTAGTCACCAGGACCGGCGGTGCTTCACTGCCACATCCACAGCCCGCGTTGTTTGGGAAGTGGCGTAAATGAGCTATGCACGTACGACGTTTACGTATGATATCTGGACTAGGTGAAGACGTTGACTTAGGCACACCAGTCCGTACCTACGCAGAAATAGTTGATGGGTGGACCCTTACGTAGCTACCTTACGTAGCTATGGGAAGTAAAAGCACAATGATATATATAGGCTGAAAATACACTGGCAGTTCGGATTTGAAATTTAGTTTCAGAATACAAACTGATTACAACAATAACTGTAAATACGTAAATACAAATAACTGCAGACATTGTAAAAGACATGCAAATTATTAACTGGTGTTGTTGTTGTGCATGTTTTATAATAAAATATTGGCTCAGTTATACATTAAACACATCTGCACTCAGAAACTTCAGACACCTCTAAAAATGAATGTCACTGAATATTACTGTAGGCATATTTTGTACAAAATCATCTTAACACAGAGTTCAGATGATTTTTTGCAAACTACTTTTCCCAAAGTCAATAAGGAACTTTCACATAAAAATGTGTTAATTTTGTTTGATTCAATTTTAAATGGCACTGCTTAGTAATCTGAGACTGAGGCACATGAGTGGTGTGTGCAGGCCTGTGAAACATTAATGAGCAGGAAGCCCAGGAGCACAGTGCACACTGAGCTGCCATAACAGCTGCAAGCAGAGCTATGGGGAGTGTTGAGGACAATTTAAAGTGTCCTGTCTGCCAGGACTTCTTCACAGATCCTGTGATGCTGCCATGCGGACATGACTTCTGCCTCACCTGTATCCAGGCTGTCTGGGAAACAGATGGGCCTGATGAGGGTCCTATCTTCTGTCCAGAGTGTCAGATATTCCTCCCCCCTGGCCTCACTCTGGAGATAAACACCAGCCTTCAGACCAAAGTAAAGGACTTCACCACTAACAGGCCATCGATTGCAGGGCTACAGACAGCAACACCAAGCGGGGCAACAAACTCAACTATCCACTGTGACCACTGCATAGAGACACCATCGGTGGCCATAAGGACCTGTCTGACCTGTGATGCCTCACTGTGCCAGGCTCACGCCCTGCTGCACCAGCAGAGGTCTGCTCTGAGGGAGCACACCCTTGTGGAGGTGACGGGGGATCCGCTGTCTCTGAAGTGCAGGGAGCACCGTGATGAGCTCAAGCTCTTCTGTATGGAGGAAAGGGTCCCTGTGTGCTGTCTGTGTGTCCTGGTCGGCATGCACAAGAACCACAAAGCGGTTCAACTCCATGAAGCCTGCACAGACTTCAAGGTGAATATTAGTGCTGTTTTGTGAGTTGCTAGTGTGTTTTATTTTCTTTTAAATATCGTGATTATTTCTCTGCTTTTTTGTTTTTTGTGAGGGTATTTATCTTCTATCAGCCTGTTATCTTTTTGCTTTTAGGGCATGTTAGAGACCACTATGAACCAACTGCTGAAGAGGAGAGGTGAAGCAGAACATGCCATCAAGGACTTGGAGTCATTGTATACCCAAACAGTGGTACAGTCAATGTGAAATACTCCTTTTTAATCATATATATTTTCATTCACAGAATCCCCTCTTGCATGTATTTAAATAATGTTGATTTCTTTTTTATTTCATAGATGTCTGCAGCAGATTTCAGAGAGAGAGTCTCAGATAAGTACAGCAGGATCCGTGTTGTGCTGGATGGAGATGAGCGTCTGATGATGCAGATTATAGACGCAGAGGAGACACACATGACAGAGTGGCTGGAGGTCCAGAGAGGCATCATGGAGGCTCAGATCAAAGAGATAGACAGCCTCAGAGCCTCCAGCAAATCACTCCTCCAAGAAACAAATGGTCTGCGGTTCCTACAGGTAGATTAATGATCCCTGATATTATGACAGTGTGTTATTGTGATCATGTGAATGTCTACAAATGCAGCTAGATGGTTTTCTGCGATTTCACTGCGTACAGTAGTACATGACCTGTTTATTTCCAACAGCAAATCACAACACAGAATCTTTGGTGAGTATGTCATCACTCTATTTTCTCCAACCGTAACTGCCTTTTTTGGTATGACTTTTGCCTTCTAATGGTTTTCAGTTTTTGTTGTAGCGACCCTCTGGATTTAGCGCCAATCCAGGAAGTAGGCAGAGATCTATGTGACCCTGAGAAGCTAAGAACAGTAGAGAGGCTGGTGGATGACCTCACAGTGGCTCTGTCCCAACACTTTCCACGAATGTGGTCATGTTAGTAAAGAATGCAATGTTTTCAATCTAAAATCAACCCCTACTATCTCTGTAGATGTGTAATGAATGTAGATTTTTATTTGCAGATCTAAGTTCACCGGCTCTGGACTCCAACACAGCCCATCCGAAAGTGGACATATCCCAGGACAGGAAACAAGTGTACTGGAGAAGGCAGCCTGTCAGTGAAGCTCTGAGCCCTCAGCCGTATGACTCCCAGTACAGCGTCCTGGCTCAGGAGAGTTTCACCACTGGCCGGCACTACTGGGAGGTCATTGTCCAGGAGAAACCTTACTGGCTAATAGG
Organism: Gadopsis marmoratus; assembly: GCA_036023855.1. Taxonomy (NCBI): domain Eukaryota; kingdom Metazoa; phylum Chordata; class Actinopteri; order Centrarchiformes; family Percichthyidae; genus Gadopsis; species Gadopsis marmoratus. The sequence continues at coordinate 85,740 of JAVQJF010106971.1, forward strand.
TGTGACCACTGGGCCAGTCACTGGTCCAAGTCAGCGTTCCTCCAGCCTGGGTGTGAACAACACATCCTGGTGTATCTACCATGGAGATGGACAGTACCTGGCATGTCATGATACCCAGGAGAAGCAACTGTCAGTGGGAAAGAGAGTCAGAAAGCTGGGCATACTGGCAAATCTCCAGAAGGGGGTGCTGTCATTCTACGATGCTGATTCTATGACCCTGCTTCACTCTTTCTGCGTGCAGTGCACAGAGCCTCTCTACCCCATGTTAAACCCATGCATTGATGTGAATGGACTGAACATGCAGCCTCTTACTTTGTTTTCAATTAAGGACCCCTGGGATTGTCATGTAAACACAAAAGGGGGTAAAGAGTGAACATAGAGGACAAAATTACATGGCGTTGTGAATATCCACTGATTTCTTTTCCCATGTTTATTCCATTTTTGCGTTCTCTAAAATATCTAAAATTAGATTACCATGATCACTTTCCCTGCCTGGATCTGTCCCAGGTAAAACTAAAACTGGGATCAATGAATTTACCTACCTCTGTATTTAAGAGAAGTTATAGCTAGAGCTAAGATAGATGATGAACATTCATTTCTCATTACCAGCAGCAATGGGAGAGAGCAAGGCTTAAAATACTGTATTATATTATTGTGATCCTATAATGCTGATGTTTTATAGAAAGTTGATAAGTAATAAATATAGCTGAGAAGAGATATTTTAATTTTTTAAGTTTAATCTATATTTGTATAGTCATTTCTATATTACCTTTTCATTTGCTGTTGTCATGTAGCAGCGTTCGTGTTTGACTTGATGATCAGCCCACCAGACCATGCACGCCTTCATTCTCACATGTCAGTGACCCTACAGAGTTGCTGCCCTGCAGCGAACAAAATGCCCAGTGAGGCCAAATCACATGAATAGTGACACTGTATTTCTACAAAGCATAAGAGACATTACTATTATTAGTATTATTCTTACAGAATGGTTTTGCCCTGTGTACATCAATACCTACTTTCTGAAGAGAGTAAAGTCTAAAATATCACTATCCCCCTGTCTGCTCCTTTTCTGTAACCTGACATAGTCAGTGCCTTGGTGGTACCAGGCACAAGTCATCTGTCACCCAGGACATTTTCATACTCTTTAAAGCTGGAGCTCATTTTGTGGCTCATCAACAGAACATGAAATAACAGACATTATCAGCTTTTAAGTGGTGATAAACTGTAACCCTGTTTAATTTTGAGCAGTCATTTTGTGTACTTGTTTATTACAAGGCATATTCATGAAAACCAGGAGGACAGGCAGCTAATACGTATGTAAATAAAATCTACATTTTAAACCCATTTGTAGTTTTCCACACATTACAGCACCATGACTCTTCTTATCCTGGTCAGGGGTGTAACTATGAGATCTGCCACCCTCAAGGATGAAGTAAACAGTAAGAGGAATCATTTATCAGCATGGTAGAAATATCATGTCACTGCTTTAGGAATATTGCTGTTCAGGCTATGCCATTGCTGATGCATTTGACCCCATTTGTCCAACAAAGTACTGAGTTTCTTTCTTACATTCATCTCCAGTCCCACTATAATTATAATGTAATTCCAGCTGTAATTCCAACTGTGCTTGATTAATATGAAAATATGACATTTTGCCCTTGAAGCACTCAAGGTAGTCATATTTTTAATCTATTTTGTCTTTTCCTTTTCCCAATGCATCCTTTTCAATATAAGGTTTTGGATTGCCTTGGGTTGAATAAGAGTAAAGCTCCAGGAGAAATCCAAGGAAATATGACATTTAGATTTACAGACAAGACAGACAACACAATTTGATTAATGGCTTCATTAGTTTTTTTTAGGAGAGTTGCATTAAGTGACACTGAAATTTAAAATGATGTTGTAGACCTGAAATGCAAAATAGCAGGTACAACTGCACAAAATCCAAAAGCTAAGTCATGACGAGTAAGACCTGCTCCATACATATTCAACTCCTTGGCTACACTGACTGCCATGTTGCTGAGTAACACATTGCTTACGGAGATGCTGCTTGAGTCTTTGACTTAATCCAGCCCAGGAAGTGTGTGACTCGTGTGTAGACCCCAGGCTTGTTCTTCCTTCCACATTGGTCTCCCCAACTCACCAGACCATAAATCACATGGGTATTGTTTTGCTTACAAGTCAGTGGTCCGCCAGAGTCACCCTGAAACAAGAGCAAACGACTGAGCAGATAGCAAACGGACTGCTGCGCACAGCTATTTCAAGAACTTACCTCAGATAAGTTAGTCATGCAGATATTTTGAATGATAGCATGCACTTAACTGGCATGTTTCCACTACTGACCTGGCAGGAATCCACCCCTCCCTGCAGGTAGCCAGCACAAAACATAGTATTATCCAGAATTCTGCCATAAACAATGGGTTCAGAGCACTTTCCCTGGCTGATCAGCAGTACATTGGCCTCCAGCAGGTGGCTGGAACCAAAGTCCGCTGCAGAGGTGAGATGGAAATGCAACAAAGTCTCTAATTTCAGTTGTTGTACGCAAACAAAGATCCAAGGTTTACAGGGCCCTGAAAACTAAGAAACATTCTAAAGCAAACCAGCAGATCTGAAAATGACAGCTTTTATTTTTTAGGCTGAATATGCAAAAGTGCCCTTACATTCCTCAGTGGCACCCCATCCAGAAATGGTACACTCCTTCCCATCAAGCAGTGGGGCATCAGGCAGACAGGCTGTCTTCACAAACTGGGTCTCATTGGCACAAACTCCATCGGCACCATTCAGCCTCAATAAAGCTTTGGAATCGCAGTTTGGATAAAAGTCGCAACAATATCAAAATTGAAATGTTAAGGATGTTAAAGATCTGCCCCCCTTTTCATATTGTTGGTAATATCAGTTCTTATTTCACATCAAATGAGAGAGAGACATGAATCACCTATGTCGTTGTAAACAGCTTTCGGAGTCTCCCTGTAGTTCTCATGTACAATAGCCTCGTCAACGTTTATGGTTTGCTCTGAGGGTTCCCCTGTATTCAGTGACAGACTCCCCATAACCACCTGCATGTCCTTCCTTTGATCACTGTTCAAACACAAATAACAAATGCGATTAAATCTGTCTGTGAAAGCTATTTCATAACCAGCCAATGTCTGGTGTTTTATCAGATTTGGAGTCATTATGATTGTGCTTACATGCAGTGTCCAGCCGTCAGTACCCAGCAGCTCGCAATGAGAACTCCTCCACAGCTGTGTCTGAATGGCTGATTGGAGTTCTTTGGTCTCACTTGCAAGGACACCTGCCAAGGTATAGCCCCGGGAGCGACCTTCAGACCCCCAAAGATTCGGGTAATGGCCTTTTTCGGCTGAGGATTCCCACAGGTGGAGAACTGCTGTGGTGTAGTGGTGGCACCGGCGATGAAAGGAACATCAGTGGTCACAGAAGAAGGCTGTGGAGACTGGCTGGGCTTCTCAGTCATTGGACGTTTGGTAGTTGCTGGCTTGGTGGTTGCTGTAGGTTTTGTAGGTTCAGGTTGTGTAGGTTCAGGTTGTGTAGGTTCAGGTTGTGTAGGGACAATATTAGTTGGCACCACACCTGAAAACACACACAAGAAGAGAACAAGTGGATAACAACCAGTTTTGGTGGCCGCACTCATGATCAGAAAGTTGTCTGAAGCTTTAGAGCCAACCTGTCGGTGAGGGACACTTTGGTACATCACAGTAGTCCCACAGCAACATTTTGCCTCTTCTGAGGAAACACCAGGGCATCTTTTCTCCGTCTGGATTTCTGTGTGATAGAAAATGTGTGTGAGCATCTTCTTGGAGATGTCCTCTGCTGTTTGAATGTGCTTATCTATTTTCTCTTGACCTGCAGAAGTTGTGAGGCCCAAGTCCATCTTTGTCCTCGAAGGAGTTGAAGGGATCAACTCCATTCTCCAGGATGAAGTGAGAGTTCCAGTAGAGGCATTCGTCACCATCATCTGTCTCACTCACATTGCCACGGTATGACTCTCCATCATCCACATAGCAGTCATTTGGGCCTAAGACAAATACCACACTCAGTCAGGTTATGATGATTCATATATTGGATTGAGAACGGGAAAACAATAATGTAGGATGTAATATTTACCAACACGGCAGAAATGTCCCCTGTACCCTGGAGGGCACTGACAGTGAAAGTCAGTACCATCGTTCGTGCATGTTCCACCATTCCTGCATGGATTAGGCTCACAGAGTGAAACTTTGGAGAAAAACAGTTAACAGTGAAAGCTCGCTATCAGGAACTGCAGAAAAATGTGGAAAAGTGTTATTTTCTTGTTTGGAGAAAGAAGTACTCCTTACAAGTTCTGCAGTGTGGAGGCTTGAAGGGCTCCTTGCATTTGCACTCATAGAACGGGGAAGTTGAGGTCAGCACACATTCACCACGCCCGCATAAACCTCTCCTACAAACCTTTGGACCTGAGATCATAACACAATAGTTTAAATTCATTTTTGCTCATTATATATTGTGGATATACTGTATGTCCAGTCTGCAATACAACAACAACATGCGAAAAGGGAATAATTGTCAAACCTTTCTCGCATATCTTTCCCTTATAAGGTTTGGGACAATCACATTTGATTTTTCTCTTTCCTTTCTGCTCACACACTCCGTTGTTGCGGCAAGGGTTTGGGTGGCATTGGCCTGAGAAATGAGAAAAGTTAAGATGGTGGATGTAAGCTTTCCAATGTAATGTAGCCTATTATGCCACAGGAAAACATGTGACATTACACAGATTGATATAAGTAGTTTGTCAGAATACCTGAGTGTGAACTCTCTCACCTTCTGGCTCTTGAAGTTCAAAAAGCCAGTCTGAATGACTTTGGTCATCGTCATCATCATTGTCACCAGCTCCCTCTATGATCTCAAAGAAGATGTCTAAAACAATATTTTAACTTTATTAGATATAAAGCATTGTTGTGTTGCTCTCTCTCATACGCTATAAAACTTGCAAATATTTTGGATTTATTAGCGAGATATTCACAGCACTGCGAGGACATTTATATAGTTCTATTTATAATATGTTGTAAAAGAAATAAAAAGAAGCACTTACCTTCAATTATGTCCTGAAATCTCCGTCTTGCTTTGCTGTGTTTAAGATGCCCAGATACCGGCTGCACATGATCATGATGGTCATCATGATGTTTCTTGTCCTTTTTATGATTCAGCTGAATAATAATTTGACAGCACCGCATAAGAGTCATAATAATAATAACACAAAATAGTGTGCAGTTACTCAGTAGAATTTAGTTGATATTTCCAACAGTTCAAAATCACCATGACAGAAATGTTTTAGACAGACGTATGGACAACAAGCTCTACTGCATTTTATTAACAGCTGAATGCATTATCAAACATTACAACATTGCAAATAAGAGCCACTACATTTGCTTATTGCTACACTATTGCTGTACAATATATAGAGTGAATACATACTTCAGCAGGTTTGAGGAGCGCCGCTAAAAAGAGGCAAAAGCAGAGGAGCTTTAGGTGCATGATGGCAGTGGATCAGAAGACATCCAGGAGAGTAAAGTGAGAGTGCGCAGACTGGCAGATCACTCACACTTTTCTAAACATTTGTGCAAGTACACTAACCTTTGATTCACCAGGGCTGTCTGGCATCCATCCATGTTGCTGAGTCAGTTTAATTGATTTTAGCTGTGCTCTTGGATAGTTTTTATTTTTATTTTTAGGAGTAATAGGCAAACACTGCTCATGTTACAAAACACTAATAATGACCAAATAAATGGTGCAAAATCAAGCTCGCTGCCTCGGCCACCCCTGTAATATGTTTCATATTGAAATTCATTCAGATGAGATTTGCTCAGATAGGACAAGTATGCGCTCAGATGCAACACAAGGGCTCAGAGAACATATTTGCAGAGTGAATTGTTTGTTTGAATGAAGACTTTGGATCCACACACACTAGGTGCATATCATTACCCTGTGCTATCTTTTTTTTAGCTTTTCTTTTATACATTTACAAAACCAGTAAAGTGTAATACTTATAGGATAATTATATTCGCCAGTCAAGTAGAACGATATCAGTAACGTTTATCCCTTCCAAGTAAAAGTGAAACCTTATTTTAAACAAGGCATTGACAGCATATTGAGAAACGTATTCTTTCTAACATGCATATTGACTATGTATTCTCTCATTGCGACAAAGAGAATACGTAAAGTCAATATGCATGAAACGCTGTTTTCATGGTAATTTTTCTTAGTTTAATGAGCTTAGAGATGGGCCACGCTGCTTCGAATATTTCTGTACAATCGTCTGATATACACATATACAGTACAGGCACTGATTGAAATGTGTAGTGTTTTCCCATAACATGATTCCTGTTAAGGAACTATCTTCCTACTAGACGATTTTATCACATTGTGCCTCTATGTTATCTGAAATACATTATATTATTTTAAAAAAGAGCAATTCAGCATTAGCAAGGTTACCACTTTCTCATAATGCAATTAAAAAGCTCTATTAACTTTAATAAAGAATATAGTGATGCTTTTTAGCATGACACTTGCTTTACAGCACAAAGGCTCACAATGGAAGTGAGAAACCCATGAGGATTTATCAAATGGATTGTCAACATTTATAACGGTATTATTACCAAATAGAAAGGCCAACCACCAGCCAGACAGATATTTCACAACCTGGCAACCCAACACGTGTTCCCTTTTCTAATTTGGTATGGACATTCATGTCCCCAGCAGGATGAATTGTAATAAATCTGGGACTCCACAGATTTCTCATAGCACCTCGGCTACATGGAAATGAGGCTAATAATCAGCCTCAACCGTACTTTGTTTTAATTACTCATTAGCAAATGTTAGCATGACAACATGCTAAACAATGATTGTGAACATGGTAAACATTACACCTGCTTAACATCAGCATGTTAGCGTTATCGCTGTGAGCATCCTGCTAGCATGCTGATGTTAGCATTTAGCTCAAAGCGCCACTGTGCATACAGCCTCACTGTGCCGCTAGCATGGCTGTAGATTCTAAGTCTTGTTTAATTAGTAGTAAAGCCATTAGTTACAATGTATAAATGCGTATGACTGGTGCATTATCAGAAAGAAGTGCCCCAGCAAGGAAATTCTAAAAGCTTTTCTGTGGAGATACTAATCACAGATCCCTGGTAGGAGATGGAGCATTGCAGATTACAATAGGCTTAGAATTGGTGCCATTGTGGTCATGACCAGGACACAGGGCCAGGTGGAGGCAGTCTGAAAAGTTTCCTGTACAGAAGGAGAACAGTGGCGTCATGTTGTCTGCCTCGAGAAACATCACCAATCCTGCAGGAAAACTACACAAAACACCAATCCGACAGAAGCGTTTTGTGAAAGGCAGCTGATGGGGCACCCCTCCGTGCCAGGCTGTATACTCTCCATCAAAGAACTCCACACACCAGGACTCGTGCCCCCGGCCCAGCCAGCAGTCCTCAGTGGTGCCCTTGCGGGGAATGGTGGGATAGGTGACACCCAGCTCCCAGTAAGTCTTCCCAGTCACATCAATCTCCCAGTAGTGGCGACCAAAGCTGAGGCCTTGCAAGCTGATGACATTAAGGGTGGTGTCAAAGCGTCCAGGGATGTCAGGGAGTTGCTGCCAGTTGTCGGTGTAAGTGGCACTGTCACCATGCGGGGAGATGATCAGCTTTGGGTGGGCTGTCTCTGGATCCAGACACACCTCACTGGAATCTGGAGACACACATTGAACACATTTTATAGAGAAAAATCAACATGAATCTACAAGTTGTGGTTATAAACACAACAGAAACAATGTGTGAACTGACAACTCTTGATGAGTTTCTTGATTATAGGGGTCTGTGAGGAGATCAGCAGAAGCATGTTGTTGGTGAGGCTGAGGATCTGGTCAGCTTTAACTTCATCCAGGCTCACACTGCTGGGGTCTGTGCTGTTTAGCAGATCCATCACTCTGGAGGAGGCAGACCACAGTGAGAAACATCAGCTACTGCTTGAAGCTTTTTTATTTTTATTATTATTATTACTTATGATTTCACCCATACCTGTCCACTGTATCAGCGTCTTGCTGGTCAGGGTATGAAAAGAAAGGCTGAAGAAAAGCAGAAAAATCCACATTAAATTAACTTTAAAAGCAAAATATTTTCAGGTCCCATACACAAATGAGTGAAAATTACATTTCAAATCATAGTAATTTACCATTGTTTCAGGCTCTGTGTCGGTCTGCTCCAGTGCCACAGTGAGCCTGGCCAGGCCCTGCTCTATCTCCTGGATTAGATAACAGTTCCTTTCCATCATCCCATCCAGGGCAGAGACTGCAGCCCGCTCTTCCATCTCGAGGTGGCTCAGAGTAATCCTCAGGTCCTCGTCCAGGACGGACTGGATCTCCTGATATTTCCGTATGATGTGCTCTCTTATCACTGAGGATCTTTTCTGGGCCAGGCAGAAGTATTTATTAATTTACTATACTGCCTGATCACAGGTGTAATTATAGTGTTAGTGTTTTTGTTGCTGGATAACTGATTAAATGTTTCATTTTCAAATCTAATGCCACAACAGAGACGGAAAGATTTCACAGTGTGGCAAAATGTAATCACTGGCTAGTCTTACTGTGATTTCTGATTGCCGTGCTGCCAGTTTTTTCAGTCTGTATTTCACTGCTGCCCTTTGCTTCTTTAGACACTCTTGGTGCTTTTCTAATATCTCCTGTGGAAAGGGTTGCACACAGATTCAACACAGCTCATTTCAACACCAGTCAGTTGTTTGTGGTGAAGCAGAAGCAGACCTGATGTAGATAGCAACAAAGCGGAGGTAGACTTCGAGGAGCATGTTTACTGTAACAACCATCTTGTCTTCAGTCTTTCTCTATGACTTTCTCTATTTTGAGACTGTATTTTCAAATGGTACAGTTTCCTGTAGCAGCACTGAAGGCTTTGCTGTGTTGCTGCCACCTAATCAAGCTGAAAATTATGCCCACTGATCTCATCATTGCCATTACACGCCTGCAGTGTTGTGACCCCAGAGGCAAGCATCTGTCTTCCTTACATGTGTCAGTGTTTGTCAGTGTTGTCTTCTCCAGGAGGAACATTCTGATTGTTGTGTCCACAATCATTCACATTTTTCCACCAGTAATTCACCCCTGTGAGGGAAAGAGCGCTCACAAAGATTCACTGTACAACAAGTGATGCATTATCTGATTCTTAAGAGTGACACTATTTGACTTGTTCATATTACAGAGCCAACACGGACAAAGGAGATTGTTTTTGTCATGACATTTTAAGGACCATACTGACATGTTTGTGCATTACTAGAAATTGCTTCGTGCTTAATACCACTGTTGACATTTTCCAAAGCACACCATGGTTTTTCTACATTGTTAAAGCTCCCCCTCCACCCAAAGAAACATTTTGCTTGTTGTTACATCATTTAGATGCTTCACTGTGCAGACTGGTGTATGCACAGAGTTTCACACTAGAAGACTGTTTTGACACTCATCGGGCGAAGGAGGAGAGCGTCTCTGTTCTCACCTCAAATCTTAGTTTAAGATGCGTGTGTATGAGCAGGATTTTGTGACATCACAACATCTTTGGAAGCCAGTCATGTTCCGGGATGCAAGTTATGCACGTATGACGTGAAAATGTGAAACTGCCCATGAGCGTGGAAGAGCTCTTTCATCCAGGGAGCCACTGTTCAGTTAATTTCAGTATAGGGTCAAAAGTTTAAATTGGTGAGACTTTAAACATGCTTAAGTGAGTTGAAAATTAGTTTCCTTTTTTTCTTTTGGCTGATACATTATCTGGGGGTAATCAATATCAAGCATTGTCTTTTAAGGTAATGCTTTAAAGTAATGTTCAGGTGAAAACTATTTATTACGAGTTAGCAGCTTTTCAGCACTGCTTTTATGAATATACTGAGTTGCCATGTTGTTGTAATCAAAACCCCAGAAGATAAATATGTAAGATAAATAGGAAAACATGGATATTATATATAGGATCAAATTAAATTGGTAGTTTCTTGCATTAAAGAGGTTGCTGCTGCCGCCAATGTCAGATGACTTTTCCAATTGCACTGGAGGAGGTGTTTCATTGTTTGAAACTGCATTAACACACAAAAATAATTAACAAAACAGAATCATTTTTAATATTCACAGTGATTATATTTCTTAAGCAAGATTCAAATATGTGTTTTTTATTTATTAACCCTACTAATATGAATTAAGATGAAGCTGCCTGGAATGAAGGAAAACCTTATTATTTAATCTAAAACAAACTGTGGTATGCTTTGGAAAATGGTCAGTTATATAAACAGTACGCAACCTGTTGCATCTGCTATCATGTTTCAATTCTGTCAAGGCTACCAGAATAATGAATAAATCTTTACTTTGTGGTTGTCTGTGTATTGACATCAGAGGAATATTTAAAACGTCAAGATGCCTCTATATACTGTACTATAAATATTTGTATCAGAGTAAATGGACAAGATCGTGTAAAATAATGTTTCCTCACAATGGCCCCAACTAATCCGTGTCTATGTAGAAGGTTAATAGACTCAACCGTCTGATTGGTCCCATAAAAGTCAGCCAGTCCACAGACTAGTTCTCACCCTGTGCAACATCACTGAGCCGGGGTGTTTGTTGGTGAAATGCAAAGAAGAGAACAGAGAACAGAAAAGAGGCGGTGGGTACCTTTGGTATAGCCGAGGATCATGTGGTTCATGGTGATTTAAAGCTTTATTGGCTTAGATTTCAATACAACAAATGGCAGTGTGGGTTTCATTTATAAAACAGTACTTTCAAATACAGTTTCTTCTTACATTAGGTGTTTTATCTATTTGTCGGCTACTGTCTGTTGGATACGGCATTAAAATATATTAATATTTGTACTTCCAATACATGTAAAGGGAAGGTGTCTGGCCATGTTTATGAGAGCCTGAGAAGAGAGACATTTTCTTTTTGTCAGGGTCAGATGAATGTTTGGCGTTTACAGTAGGCAGGGGGAGGAGACTGACGATGTGTAGGTGCCTGGATGGTTCATTTCCATGTAGATCCGGCAAAACAGTTGATGGGTCAGCTGACTGCTTTCCCAGTGGCTTTTTTTTTTTTTTTAATTCAAAGACTCACTGAGCCGATTCTTGCAAACTTTGGGCTAAAACTGTTTCAGCCCAAGCGAAGGGAAGCTGACACATGTTCAAGCTACGAGCATGGACATTTCGTAATGGCGCCATGAGGTTCTACTGTACTTAAAAAGTTCCACAGGAATCAACAGCAACAAATAGGAGGAAGAAACAAGCAAGAAGGAAAGGAAAGCAGTTCCACCCAAAGCAAAGCAAGAAGTAAAACAAGCGCAGTCAAACCAAATAACATGACCCTCTTCATCATTCATTCTCATTCTTTGTCATTTTTGAACATGGAAGAGATTCCCATTCCTTGTTTCCTGTACGAGTCTATCTGGACAAATCACTCAGCTCACAGTCTCAGGAAGCGTCAGAGTCCATTTTGCGGCTTCCTTGATTATGCCAGGATAAAACAAAACAAAAAAAAAAACAGAGGAAAGGGATAGAAATTTAAACCTACATCTAGATTACAGTTGTTGTGTGCTATCTGGATGAATGTACAGTATGTGCATGCTGCTCTGAGTGCTAGAAGAGCTTGGCCTTCTTTTTCATGTCGTTGCGTTTCCACAGGGGAAGCCTGTCAAACTCCTGGATCTCCATTCCAAAGATGTCAAAGAACGTTTCAGGTGCTAAGTGGCGCTAGAATTGAGAACAAAGGTGGAGAAAACAAAGGAGGGGAGGGGGGTGTTCGTGGTTAGCACCAAAGCCACAAAAAGGGTCACTGCAAAAATGACAAGAAGCAATGGATACTGCACATTCCTTGATAAAATTTAATTTGTGTAACATGTTATTTACACAAAGTAGAGAAATCCAGTATCAATTGCGGACACTCAGGTGGAAAACTGATACCTCCAGTCTGGTTCTGTCCACATCCCTGGGCAGTTTAGCTCTCCCTCTACTGGTTATCATGAGCATTTCATAGGGATACACCTTCAGAAGGAGACACTCGTCAGTGAACAGGTCAAAACTACAAGCTAGAGTTAAGAAACTTGTAAATGATTTTTATCAAACAAAACTGTACAATTTGGATCTGTTTGTAGTTCTGGCTGTGACAGAGGGAACACTGGGTGGGAGAACGGGTATGTGACAGGAGGCCGACCGGGAGTGAAAGCTGTCTCTTAGGTTGTCGGGGGAAAATGCAGGGTGCTATGGTGTGCACACTTTCTTTCGGTGTAGAAACGTGCAATAGATTAGGTAAGGGGAAAAAACATGAAAACACAGTTATGTAACGGGCTGTATTTTTAGAGTAATTCAATGCAAACTAAAAAAAGAACTAGCACCGTTAATGTAGGCCAAGTAAATCCATGTGGGAATGAATGTCCTGGGAAACCAAGTTCCTTCTACTTTTCTAAATAACTAATCCCGTCCGTACAAGGAGAATGACAGTTCTTAATTTGGATGAAATGCTCAATAATAAGCAACTAGAAGTTCCTTGAGGCCTCTGACCAACTCATATCCACACAGTAATGTACAATCTCTTATATACTATACAGTATATAGTGATATGAGTTGTCTGGATGACAGTCTGGGTGTTGGATTCTCCACTGTATGCTGCATACAGTATCCAGCCACTTTAAGTCAAAGCTATGTGCAGATGAGCATGGAGAAGCCAGCATGCTAAGCGCTAGAGTGACTCGGCACCTCCTGAAGCAGCATGCTACTGGAAACCAGGGACCCGGCTAAAATGTGAGTCTTTCACCTCCAGTAAAAATCTCTTTTAGTTCCCTATTTCTTCCACCAATGTCCCCACACTACGAGGGTAAATGCTAATGATTTCATTTCATCCTCCTGTTTTGGGCTGGTCTCTTTTGCCAAGGCTAGACTACCTCTAAATTAGTTGCAAAATGTATCCTTGTTTACAAGTTCAAATGCACTTACAATAAGTGAACAATGTATACATTTTGTAACATCTGTCAGTGTAGATTACAATGTTGTCATCAGTACAAAAAGAAGAAGATACTTGCTTTTGGTTCCAACATATTAGGCATAGATACTCCCCTGTCCATCCTTGCAAGTGCTGCACGGCCATCCTTAATGTGCTAAAGAATAGAACATACACAAATGTAATATAGTGGAAGGGGACTGCAGGGTTAATGGCGATGAACATGTCCACTAATGACAGTGGGCACAGTTTTCACTGGATGGAGCAAGTAGCTTGGATTCTGTTCAGTATCTTAATTAGTATTCGAGAGTTGTTTGAATCTGAATGTTTTTTAGTTTTTCCTACTGTGAATATATTTAAATGTGACATTTAGCTTGAGTCATAACATTGGTAAACAACACACAAAACAAGACATGAGGCAATGATTGTACACTGCATTTACATTACACTGGTTCAGCTACTGGGCAGTGCATGTTTGGGCATTTGAAATCACTGCACTGCATGCCCTGTAGTTGACATTAATCCAACAGTGATGCAAGCATGTAGCGGGAGTGGGCGGTGTGCATTCAGGGCAAGGTGTCTCTTGCGACCCATGAGCAAGCAAATATATGATGCAAGGTGAGCAAGCATGCCATGTGAAAAAGCAGATGAGAGACATACCTGAAACTCTGCAGGACAACATGGGACAGAAAATGAGACTCACAGTTAATGGTTTTGCTGTCAAATCCCCTGCCAGGCTACCATCTACAACACTGCTGTCCCTGATGTCAATCATTACGCAAGTATTTCAAAATGCATGTCCACTTATGTATACGTAGCAAGCCATTTCTGAATACTGATGCTGAATAGCTCTGGTGTAATTGGCAAGAGATTTCCAAGGTGGCCACATATTGGTGGCAGCTCTCACCTCTGCCTCCTCCACACATGTCACCATAGCTGTTGTACTGGGTGAAGTCTGTTGACTGGGGCTGAGGGAACACAGAGAACAGTGCATCAACATTACTGTAACATATGGGCATTTATTGGCTGATTTCGGACCAGAATGGGATTTAGTTACAATTACTATGTATAAAACATGTACAGATTTAGTGCTTCTGGCATTTGGTGCCAAAATATAATGTGTTTAACATGCAATTTCTGCTTCTTCATACACGTTTTCTGACTGTCGGCCATTTGCATTGAGCTGCCTGCGTTGCATAATCAACAGCAAACTCACCCGATGCAGCCCATTCCTTCCGTAGCCAGGCAGAGAGTTTGTTTTGGTCGGCGAAGTTGGATCTGAAAACATAAACGTTGTTCAAAATTAAATTTGGTTTTAGATTTAAAAAGATGGATCATTTTCTTCAAGCAATTTCCCAGTCCAGACATGTTAAAGTAAACCCAATGCAGAGATCTACACGTGTTATGTAGCACAGTCTTTGTGTTACAGTACATTGCTGACAACACAGGAGCACACATAGCTGATGAAGCTGCTCTGCACCTGCGTCACAGTTGGTCTGTTTGGGGTCGTAGCGCTGAGCAGAGAGGCTACGCGCGTGACGCTCCCTGATCTGCTCTTTTTCCATCTCCTCCTTCAGAATGAGCTTTCCCAAACCAGACTGAATCTGCACACACACACACACACACACATTCAAATACTTTACAACATATCCACAGGTAAACATCAATCCTTGACAGAAAATTAAGCCTAAAGCATGCAAGTATGGCTTTCATCTCAGGCACATGACAGTCACCACTTACGCCACTTACGCATGTAGTTAACAAAAGGTTTATAATTAATGGAAGATGTTCATGTTGGTATTAATAGCTGTTCAGTTGAAGATGCATGGTTATCTCACTGACCTTGCTGAGATGTTCCTCCTGGAGCTGCTTTCTCTTCAAGGCCTCTTCCTCCTCCTCTTCTCTGGATCGTCTTCTCCCTTCTGAACCTATGGGTACCGTGCACAAGCCCCAAACGTTAGACAAAACACATGCATGCGCACCCACACAGACACGTCTTTCTGGAGGAAACCATGCTTTACGTGTACTTGTATAGTACAACCAGATGAAATGCTTCATCCACAGTTCAGTTGTTGGGAAGCACAGAAAGATGAGGCTGTTTGATTTGGCTGTAGAGCAGTGAGGAATACACACAGTAAATGAGTGTATAGGTGGATGGAAGAACACAAATGTGAGACAGAGTTGACGAGACAAACAAACAGAGGGACTTATCGGAGTATTTGGCTACATTGACATGGTGGATGTTTACACTTCATCATTCATGTCAAGATTTTACTGGATGTTAAATACACATAAATTAAACAACACAATGTAAGACAGACAGACAAAAGTCAGTTTGAAGTCAGTCTCAGTTATCTCTGTCCAAGTCATTCGTGGCACTATTGTGTATAGCTAGTGCACCCACCATGTGCAGTAAAATAAAGCGTAAAACGTAACATGGTGAAACTGATGCTACCTCAAGCAGAAAATAATATGGCAGCAACAGAAACCAAACAACGCTTCTGCTTTGTGCAAGCAAAACGTAAAGGAAAATTCTGTAATGCCTGAATAACAGAATGAGCTGAAAGAAGCAGGGATGCAGTTAAGCTTTTGGGGCAGCTGGAAGGGAAAAACAAGAAGAGTTAGGTTGCCGTGAGGTGTCTGTTGTACCACTAGAAGGTAGCAGTGCAAGCATGCCCATCAGGAGCCTACTGTACCTAATACAGTGAGAGAGTAGGGCCAACGGTTGCCCTCACTCCGTGAGCTGTCATCTGGAGAGGGAGCATGGGCAGCGGGGAAGGTGGCGGATCTGATGATGTCATCAGCAGACTTGACTTGGTGTGCTATGGCAGCTGTATCTAGGTTGGTAACCATGGGAACTGATCTATCAGCGTCTGGGTCACAGTCTCAATCACAAGTAAACATCTTGATCGTCAGGTTCAAGGATCATTTAATCCTGGGTCATGCTGTCTACACTGCAAAAAAATGTCTTTCCTAACAAGTCACTGAATATTGGATAAAGACTTAAATCTAATCTTCTGAAATAAGTGGTGAGGGACTGCCAGTGGGTAAGAGTCAGTGTGGTTTTCAAGGATGATTTTAGTGGCATCTTGCACTACCAAGATTACACCTGTTCTGAGAAACGTCACTTAATCTGTCACTTAAAGTCTCAAAACCAGCTGGCGTGCAATGTACACAAGTGAAAGTTGCTAACGTCACTGGAAGATTTTTTCAGTCCCATTTTAAAGCAAGATTAAGTATCTTTTGAAAAAAATTAACACATTCTTCATCTTACAAATGAAATGTTGAGTTCATAAGCAATAAAACGTACCCATTTACTGGGTCAGTTCCCTGACTTTATCACTCTTATCACAGATAAACATTTCAATGATTTTATCACAAACGTAAAACAAGAAATTAACATATTAGCTGGCTAGCCAGAAGACATGTTGTGGTGCCACTCCTCTTTCTCTTAGACAGGTTGTCTTTTAACACAAAAGTGACATAGTCTTGCTTTCATGATCATAACATCACTACTGTGACTTGTTAAGATGGACAAAGTGCAGTGTAAAACAAGCTAGAGGTCAGACAGAAGAGGATTGGAGACAGACTTCAAACGTTGCTCATACACCGACACTGGGGGTGACTACTACGTGTTTAGATGAATACAAGGTTTCAAAAGCTAACAAAAGCATTTTCAGTAAAGAGTCCAGCTCAGTAACATAATTGCCTAAGTATTACTCTGAATTAGTAGACAGACAGACATTTTCCCCTTCTCCTCTTGCAGTAAAACACACTATACTATAAGGTGAAAGGTACCGTGCTGTTTGTAGATGGGTGGTTTTCTGTAGATGTTGCTCCCCTGATCTGAAAACATTTCAATACAGACAGAAAATACATTTACGGAGTATACATTGTATCTATTATACCAATTACAAATCTATTCACCAAGCAATGATGCATGGGGATTACGGCCTTTTTCCTTTGATACGTCTGTGTAGTTGTGAAAGAAGAGCGGACAAAGCAAAAGCTGATCCCAAATGGAGTTAGATAGATAGATAGATAGACAGATAGATAGATAGATAGATAGATAGATAGATAGATAGATAGATAGATAGATAGATAGTCAGGCTAACCTTCTGCAAGCTCATCTGACGATCAATGTA